>PVKA01000667.1:136515-185196 GCA_004027165.1 Ctenomys sociabilis | reverse complement strand
AAAAAAAAAACAAAAAACAAAAAGAGTAGTAATAACAATGGCACACCTTATAACCAGTGCCATTTCTCTTTAATAAAATGGAGTATTTATCACACTCTGTAAGTGCTATTTGTTTATTGCTTGTCTCCTCAATAAAACTACAAGCTTGGGACTGGGAAGATAGCTTGGTGGCAAGGACAAAGACCCAGGTTTGATCCCCAGTACAAGCTGTGCTGGCCCTGGAAGCCGGCATCCAGTGCCAGCCACTGAAACCAGGGATGGTGGTGCACGCTTTTAATCCCAGAGCTGAGAAGGCTGAGACAGGATTATCACTACAATTCCAAGCTGCATAGTGAAACCCTGTGCCAAATAAATAAATAAACACAATAGCAATAACAACTACAAGCTTCCTTAGTGGAAGGACCAGGTCAAAGTCCCACTTTCAGCCTAGGATACAAGGCCAGGTATGGCATATGCACTTATCTAGGATTAATTGAGTAACTACATTTCTTACCTTAGAATAGGGTTGCCTGGGTCTTAGCCACAGAATGCCATGTATAAATCTGCTGTGGATAATTTGGTGGTTTAGAGTTTTTTTAAAAATAATTTTATTGAGAAACAAATAATAATGAGAGTTTCAAAACCGATTAGTAGGACAGTGTCAATAATAAATGCATTGCATATTATTGTCTTGGTGGTTATTCATTGTACAAGATGCAGACATGATATCCTGCCCATAAACACTATTAGAACAAATTTTTTATTCATTGAATTAAGAGAATGTAGCTATATATCTATCCTATATTTTGAATATACAGATACAAAATGGTAATTTATTGTATCCCCTTTTTTGTTTAGTCTTGTCAGAGAAGGGTATCCATTGCATTTAAATATTGTGGGTGCATGAATTCATCAAAATATTCCAAAATAGTCCAGTAGTCCATAATAGTAGTGGGTTATCCATAGGACTGGCAATGTTAGAAGTTGTTGACTTGAGCCTTTTACAGCTCAAACCATTAATATGGCTTTACTTTTTATACGTCGTTTTTATTCTGCTGGATGGTTAAGACCAAGATAAAGCAAGACCCATATAACAAGAAATGTAACTTTTGTATCTAATAAGATCAGTCAAGTCCCCTCAGGATTTATCCTGAAATGGTTTAGGGTTTTTTTTTGTTTGTTTGTTTGTTTTTGTTTTTTTTTACAAAAGTCAGTACACACTCTCACTGTCAAATTCAGACAGACTCATATCTTATCCCTAAATACTGGCTTGAACAGAAACTTCTATACACGTGGCTGTCTGAAAACTCAGGCTACCCACACCCACCCAAGCACAGCTGAAGCTTGCATATGCATTTCTCAGAAAATCACCCTTAAAGGAAGATACTAACAGAAAATATTTTCACACCATCCCAGTGTAATGCCTGGGTGCTCTGACAGATATCTCTTTTTGCACATGGAAAAACTCATTGCCACACATTACAACCAATTTCTCCTGCTTAATACTGTAGTTAACTCTAATCCTATGTTTATAACCTCTTAATCTGTTTTCATGGAGGGACTAAATTTGGTCTTATGTAGTCATTTGATTCTGATTCATGTAAGTAGAAAAACCAGGGGATTCAATCTTAACTAAAATAACTTAGTTAATTAGCAAATATTTCAGGAAATGCCAGTTAGATGCATAAATGGATTTCAAGGCAGGGTTGATCTTTGTGAAAGATTTCCTCTGAATGAAGGACCCTCTTTAAAAACTGATGCAAGGCTCTGGGTAAATCTCATTATTAGAAAAGTCCTGAATAGTGAAAATTTAAATATAAAATTATGCAAAGGGAGAGAAATGGGTCATTTCTGTCACTGCTCATTTCTGGGATTTTGGGCAAGAGTTCTGAAAATAAAATAATCTCAAATTCACAATATTCCTTGTCTCCCTGGTGGTGTTCATCCTGGGGCTCAATGGGGTCAGCTGAGTGGCTAGCGACATGGGTTCTGGTGTGGGTGGTCATGTCAGCCTGGCTGGACGTCTGCTCTGTGAGTCTGATTTGGCAAGATCTCCCTGAACTGTGGTATCCTAGAGAAGCCTTCAGACTCCTCAGTCAGAGCTGGTGCCCCCTCCTTTCCTAGACAGCCCTCGTTCCCAGTCCTACTTCCACAGCAGCAGCGTCATGTAGCTGTACTGTGGTACAGATGGGTGTGGGATCCTGGAAGGGCACAACTATTTCTGTGTACCTTTCAGGTGCTGTTACCCTGTGACCTGGGTTGAGGGCTCTGGGCAAGAGTGAACTCAAAAAAGAATTACTGTCTCAGGTTCTGAGAGCAGAGACGGTGCCTTGGTAGACGACACAGGTGTTAGTCACAAGTACAGTGCGTAGTTTAATCTAGGGTCTCTGGCTCATTTTGGGTAGTGCCAAACAGGTCCTTTAGGCCTTTCTGATCACCAGTTTATCTCTAAAGTGGGAAATCATGCCAGGTATGATGTTGCATACCTGTAATTCTAACATCCTGGAGGCAGAAGCGGGATTGCACTGAGTTCAAATCCAGACTGGAATACATTCTGAAATTCTGTCTCAAAAAAGGGAAATATAAATTAAATTTATCCTACACTATGGCTGGTTTGAAAACTGTAAAGACAAAGCATTTTCGAGTACACTGAGCTTTTAGTCCTAAAATGAAAACAGCCATGAGTGAAGCCATGTGGTTCCCCAGCTCCTGTCCTCTGCCCTGCTCTGAGCTGGCAGAGTATGGCCGGAGATTCACACGAGACCTCAGGAAGCCACCAGCACAGCCCGGCATGGGCTAAGAAAACCCTTAGAGAAATTGGACCAGCACAGAAACATTGCCCTCGCGTTCTGAAAACAAGCTCATAGGCTTTTCCAGCTCAAAGCACTGCCCTATCTTTGTAGTGCATCCAACCCACAGACTTATGATATGAAACTCTGAAAATAAAGTGCCTCTTATTTTAGCAAGGTCTTGGTTGCAAGGCACCCCGCGGCAGGCAGGATTTCAGTCTTCTGACTACATATAATGCCCACACTGTTAACCAGCTGAGGTATTTCCTGGGAAAACCAACGCAACAGAGGAATTTGGTGTTGCTGGGCTGCACCCATTGATTGTGCTTTTGCTTCCTACCCCTGGGCGTTGCTTGCATGAAGCCCAAATTCAGTATTTTTTTTCTTGGTCACTTTTCACAATATCTGAAAGTTCAGCCCTGACTACCTCACAGAATGGGCAGCCTTGTTCTTGACCTCACAAACAAAGGATTCTCCCTCCAACTCCACCAGCCTGGGGGAGGAAATCCACCAGACAGCGCGGTGACGACAGAGAGGGATGCAGTGACCGTCCCTGGACAATGCCTTTTCCTGTGGTTGGAGGCTCCTCCTATCCCCACGCTGCTGTTGGCCTCTATTCCTCAACCGCGGCCCCTCTCCCATCAAAGTGCTCCTCTTGGGCCTCAGAGAAGCAGCATGATCTCTGTTCCTATAGAAAAGCACTCTTTTTCCAAAGCAAAGGGGAAGCATGCATTTGGTGCATAATCACCAGCCATTTGTACCCATAGGCAAGCTTGTGGCTACTGTGGGCCAAACACTTGACTCCCATAGCTCAAGCCAAAAGAATTCAAAAAAAATAAATAAATACAGCATAGTCATTCAGTATTCATTAACAATACTGAATGCTTGAGTCAGGAAAAGTTTTGGTAGTGGGTGCAATTCTTTTTCTTTAACTTCGGAAACACATGAAAGAGCATACACTGGACAGACATTCCAGGGAGAAAAGTTGGAGAATACCAGGCATTCCATCTCACACAATCAACTGGGACCCTTCTTGGGAGGTCTGGATGGAAATCCAGTTTTGAATGTCTCAATGTAATTGGTGATGGTAAAACAAGAAAACTTTTCCAAAACTGTCCTTTGTGTCCCTATCAAAAACTCTTACTTGATACCTAACACTTTTTCTGCATGGCAGATGTTTGGACAGGCATGCCCCTGCCACCCTAGGCCTTTGATCCCATGCCCCAGGGGACCTGGGGTAAAAGTCAAAGCCTTGGGTGAAAGACAGAATACATATGGTGGTATTCTTAAATGTAAAATGGAGGGAAGACTAGAAATTAGAAAGCTCATTAATGTTTTCACTAGTAGGATGTGCACATAATATAGTTAATTATCTGTAGCATGGGCCTGTTTAAATACTATCACATTTTAGAGTGGTAGGTGTAGATAAAAGGACAACATAGGCTTCAAGAAGTGAAAGGTGCCCAGGTGGGTGGCTGGCACACTGAAAGACACATGACATCCTTCACCCAAGACACTGAGAGTCTCAGACTTCTATGGGGGTATAAAGTCAAAGCAAGGGCCAGGGAGATGGTTCAGCAGAATAAGTGGTTTCGAACTGCCAAACACAAGGGGCCTGAGTTCAATCCCCTGTTCTGCCAAAAAATAAAAATAAAAAATAAAGTCAAAGCAATGTGGGAGTGCATTGTCCCAACTCAGCAAATCATGCTCAGTCACTTTGGGATAGACCAGGGTTATGGCTTGAATCAGAAATGTCCTCCGCATATCTTAAGCATTGAGGGCTGGATCCCAACACATCCACTGCTCACAAAAGGGGCTAGAGATGACCCGATCACGGCAGGCTGGTCTCATCAATGGACTCATTCACCGATGGCTTCATAGCTAAATAGGTTCTTAGGGGGAGGAAGGAAGCGGCCCCTGGAGGCATCACCTGAACAAGTCTGTCTTGCTGCTGGTTCCCGCACTCCTTTTGTTCTCTGACTGCCGTGAGGTGAGCATGTTCCCTTACCATGCCTTTCCACTAGAGTTTCTGCCTCACCATGGGCCTAAAAGGAATGGAGCCACCCAACCCTGGACTAATCCCTCTGAAACTATGAGCCAAGATAAGATTTTCCTCCCTTAAGTTATCTCAGGCATTTTGCAATAGAAGAAAGAAAGAAAGAAAGAAAGAAAGAAAGAAAGAAAGAAAGAAAGAAAGAAAGAAAGAAAGAAAGAAAGAAAGAGAGGGAGAAAGAAAGAACCAGGACCTAGTACAGTCTGGGTGACAGTCCAACCATTCATTCCCAGTTTACCTTAAATAAGATCAGGATAGGCCTCCTCCAAGCTCTTTCTCCTACCTGTTCTGAAGGAGATGGAAAAATCAGATCCCTTGGAGTTGCATGGTGAATTTCCTCCAGCAACTAGGAAAGTGCTCCTTTACCAGAGGTGATTGTTTGGGGCTTTCCTTGGAGGTGAAAGAAAAAGAACACTGTAAGTGAATCACATGCTCATGAGGGCTACATACTCCTACTTTTATTATGAACTTTAAAATAAAGGAAGAGAAGAAAGGGAAAGTAGTGCAAGACAGCTATGGACACTACCACCTCAATGGCACATGGGGACACTGAGAAGGGCAGGGAGTGGTGTGGGAACCAGAGCTATGGATGTGCACTCATACTGTTGGTTTGCCATGGTCACAATGGCTTGGGCCTGCCAAATATTTCAGCAGATTAAAATGCCTGCAAGCAGGTGCAGGGTCTGGGGGTTTGATCACCTGGTCTGCTGTGCCAGCCCTGCCCATTGAGTGTGCTGAGATGGTAGTTGACTAGGCGTGGTGACACATGCCTATGATCCCAGCTCTTGGGAGGCTGTAAACAGGTGGATCACTGTGAGTCCAACCTAGTGGTGAGACCCAAACACCCTGTATACCTTTGCATAAAAATAAACTAAAATAAAAATCTACAATGGCTTGCAGGAAAATCTTAGCAGTCCTCACATCATAGATGAGGAAACTAAAGCTCCACAAGTGAATGGAGCTTGTCCTGAGCTATCTAGAAATCCAGGAGCAAAACCAGGAGCCCCGTGCAGGGATTTTCATGCCACAGCCCAGGAATGTCCCTTGCACTCTCTCCATTCTGTCCAAAACTCCAGGGAAAAGTTCAGCATGAGACCAGGGCAACTGCAGATCCATCATCTGCCTGGGACCTCTGGGCAGCTCGTTCAGGGCCACAGCAGGGCATCTGCCTGCGCAATCTCCTCACTTCCCTGGCTCGCCCAAATTCTTTACTATTTCTGCAGCATTGTGAGAGCAGCTATGGTTTACCTAGGAAATTGAGTGTTTGTTATTTGAAGTGCTTTCGTAGGACCATGCTACGTAAATCCTAATGCCATCATGAATAAAACTAAAGATGTTTATACGTGCATAAAACTTGGCAAAAAAAAAAAATTGAGATGTGCACTTATTTTTACCATTATGATGCAAAACATGACTGTATTTGACTATTTATAAAGTGATTTCCTTACATATTTTCTATTTTTTTTTCCATCCTGTCATTCTTATTTCCTCAGTAATCTCTACATATCTAAGGAAGAGGAAGCAAGAAGAGGTCCACCTGTGCTTACTAATTATAGTGCTAGCTTTGGTACTTGGTAAGAATGCAGCCTGTCTCTAAGACTTTAACTCTGCCTTTTCCGTGGAACCAACAACACCCAAACTCAGACAGCTTCATGACAAGCAATTTTATTTTATGTGGCGTGCCAGAGAAGAGAGTTGGTTTGAGTGTGT
Source organism: Ctenomys sociabilis (assembly GCA_004027165.1). Taxonomy (NCBI): domain Eukaryota; kingdom Metazoa; phylum Chordata; class Mammalia; order Rodentia; family Ctenomyidae; genus Ctenomys; species Ctenomys sociabilis. The sequence goes on along the minus strand of PVKA01000667.1, from coordinate 178,665 downwards.
TTGATTTGGGGCTTGTGTTTGTTCCCAGTAGAGGTTAAGCTTCAGAAAAGTATGTTTGGTTGGCTGTATCACTAGAAATTCTCTCGAGATTCTGACCCATCTGCCACAAGCCTGGGCCCAGCAGCCGTCAGCTCCAAGAAACAGTGTTTTCACTTTCATTTTCCACCCTCTGTTGAGTCTGCCAGTGAGGTCCTGGCGGAGTGAGTTGGCTCCTCTGATGTGAATTACCTGTCCACTGCGAGCAGCAGGAGGCCACCGGCCTGGGCCACCCTCAGCTAGCAGATGGTTGCGACTCTGGCCTCCACTGGTATTGGCTGGTTTCAGCTTAGCCTAGGAGATGCTTAGAAAAAGCCATAATACTCTCAACAATTTCCTTTACTCCACCCAGCTCTGCTATTAAAGAAAAGATCTGAAAAGTCGAGACTCCAAGGCCACATGTGCCGCATTAACATCTGGACAAGGGCTTGGCGGAATTTCCCTGGAAATAGAAGAGAAAAAGCCCTCTGGGTAATTGCTGCGTCTGCCTCTGCTGGGCATCAGGCCATAGCCAGGGCAGGATGGATGGAGGAGCCAGCCGCTGTGAGTGGCCAGCTGTGGCCTGGCTGGCTGGTTCCACAAAGTAACCAAGTTTGCAATCTAAGAAACTGATAAACACAAGGTGCTTGTCACACACACACACACACACACACATATCATTGAAAGATCATATGTGTATAACAAGCTGTTAAGATATATACCTTTTTCCATACTACGAAAAAAGAAAAAGAAAAAAGTCTGGAAAATATCTCTGTATTCCAGATTTCAGTTCCTTGGAGAAAACAGCTGCAGAAGCCTGAAACATGGTGTCCTATCAGGACTCCACACTATGAAGGTCAACTAAGCTGGCCACACAGCAACAACACACTTAAATGCTGGTTTTCCTAAGATTCTTCAGAAGCCCAGCATGGTGGTACAATCCTGTAATGCCAACACTGGGGAGGCTGAGGCAGGACAATAGTCTGATGTTAGAAGCCAGCCTGGGCAACACAGTGAGTTCCAGTTTAACCTGAACTACATAGTGAGCCCCTGTCTCCAAAGTTAATTAATTAAATAAATGTAATCAAATGTATAATATTAGCAATTAATCAAATTTATAATAGTTATTTATTATCAAGTTAACAATTGTTGGTTATGATTGATAATCAATTTAATGTTTAAAAGTTAAGGTCTTTCCTACGAAGGGAACAGAAGCATACTTCCACATCCTATCATGCTTGCTTTTCGAAATTCTCTGTCTTCTCTTTGGCAAGTAACATTCACATTAATGAATGCTGTGACAGATTAATTAGTTTCATATTAAATGGCTTCAGCAGGTTCAAATAACTATGGACCTTTGGTAGACATCAGACCTCTTGAAGATTCCACACCCTACAAGTAGAGAAAAATGCTGGCTCTGTAGTCTGCGATGCCCTGTTGCTGTAGAACCCACACATTTACTGTCCCTGTGGCAGGAATCCTAGCACCCCTTGGGCTCCTGCTGCCCCATGGGCAACCTCCTGGATGCTGCACTCAGGGAGCCCACAGTTCCCATGTCCCAACCCTGCTGCCCTTCCTCTGCCTGTGGCCCTCTTTGGTCGGGGAAGCAAGACTTTCACCACCATTCCCTCCCACTCTGACAGGTGCCAGCATGATAGCCTCCTGGCGGACCACTGCACCCTGAGCAGGTGAGTGCATGGCAGGGCCATGAGGGAAACAACAGTACTAAGGAGATGGCCACATCACCCAGCACAGGAGGCTCTGGGACCCTCCCTTGCTCAGTAGTCTTCCTTCACACCTGTCACCATGGTGGGCCATAACCTTGTGGAGTCAGGATCTGCACAATGGTTTGCAGAGTCATGGTTTGCACATGGTTTGCCAAGTACATTGCTGGGCCCAAAGGGCTCAAGTGCTCTCTCCTGCTGGTAAAAATGTGCTTTGTAGCCCCACCTCCACCAGTGATGTCTTGTCTTACACTTACCCTGTCTGACACCAGGTATGTCCCATTCCATCCTACATTCCACCCACCTCTTCCTCCATCTCCAACAAGCACAGCTGCGCCTCTTCAGCCAGCAGGGACCCGGGGGGTGGGGGGGGGCTCAACTGTCAGGATCCACACAGGTGGGTCCCAGTGTTCCCGTCCTTCTTGCCCTGACTGACCACGGTAAGGGCACACAGAGTGCTGACCAATTACATGTAAGCTCAGCCCCACCACCTCAGCACTGGCAGGCTGAGGCAGAAGGATCACCTTGAGTATGAGACCACCCTGGACTACATAGTGAACTCAAGGCCAACCTGGACCACACAGCAAGACCCTGCCTGAAAATAAAATAAAATAAAATAAAATAAAATAAAATAAAATAAAATAAAATAAAATAAAATAGTAAATGGATAAATAAGTAAAGTTCTAAGTAGCCACAGATGCCTAAGAAATCACTTGCAAAGGTCAGTACATATTACTTAGCGCACATATCATAAATATACAGCTCACTGAATTTTCAAAAACTAAATACATCCATGCCATCAGCACTGCAATAAAAATTAAGCCTCATTAATAGTAAGTAAATGAAAGTCAAAGCCCTTGCACTTAAAAAAATTGGTAAACATAAAAGATTCATATTCTTTCTCTTGAATTGGATGTAGAAGAGCATATCCTCATATACTTTTTTTTCTTTTATAGTGCTAGAGTTTGAACCTAGGGCCCAGTACTAATGAGCTACATCCCCAACTATTTATATTTTATATTTTTTATTTTGAGACAAGATCTTACTAAGTTGCTCAGACTGGACTCAAGCTTAAAATTCTGCCTCAGCTTCCTGAGTAGCCAGTAGCACAGGCATGCGCCACTCTACCCAGCCCATGTACTCTGATGAGAGTGTAATTTGGAAAAATGTATCAAGTTTCTAAACCTGCCTACTTTTTGACCTGAAAGTGTAGGCTCTCTGGACTTGGCCTGGGGAGCTAACTAACCAGTTATGCAAAGATGCTTGTCAAATTGGATTGCTAGTTTTCCACAGAGAACACAGCCATCAATAGGAGAGTAAAGACATTTCTGTGTAGCTTTCCAAGTACAGAATGAACTCACTTATGGTGCGCTGGGGTCTACACAAACACTGACCACAGTTATTGCTGGGGGAGAGAGGTATGTGCATGCTTTGCCCTGTGCGTTGTCCTGCTGTCACTTCCCAGTCTACAGGGCTGTGTGGCTCTGTTCACCAGAAATCACACAGAGGGAACAAATACCCTGCTCCTCCTCCGCCCCACGCCCGCTGTCTGGGAAGATGGAGTCTAGGCTGCTGCACGGGATCTGAGCTCTTGGCTCACCTGAGTTGCATGGACTGAAGAGGAGTTAGCTCGGGCTGCACTCAAATATATCATAGAGTGAATGCGTATATGTAACAGAGCTTCCTTTCTAAAAGGGAAGGCCCAGGGTCATGAGCTTCAGGTTTCTAATTGGGTTCTCTTGACAATGGAAAAGAATTCATCATAAAGACAGCAACCAGTTACAGGTTCCTAAAATGTACTGTGAGAGACTCTGAAAAAGGGAAAATTACAGAGCTGATAAAAAGCCAAGTGATTAGCAAGAGCTGGGGGAGAGAGGCACAAAGGGTGCTCAGAGCACAGAAACTGTGCTGGGGATCCACACAGTGACAGAAGGGGGTCCTGGTACATGTCTCAAAGCCCCAGAGTACATGGTACCCAGCCTGAAGCTCAGCATACTCTAGCAGCTCTGGGCAGCACTGATGTATTCATGTGGGCTTCTGGGCAGCAGCAGACCTCTCTAAAGCTATGCACACATGATCCTTGCACTCTGGAGGCTGAGGCAGGAGGACTGCAAGTTCAAGCCCAGCCTGAGAAATTTAGGTAGACCCTGTCACAAAGTTTTAAAAAGCAAAAAAAAAAAAAAAAAAAGTTTGGGACTGTAAGCCTGTGTTCAAGCTCTAGTACCACATAAAAAGAAGGGGAAGGAGAGGAAAAAAAAAAAAGAGGAAGAGGAGGAGAGAAAAAAAGAACTCTTTGTAGATGCTGCTTTATTTTGTTGAAACCTCAAAGCTACACAAATAGATAAAATGTGTTTTTAAAAAGATTTCCTACAAGCATGGAAATCTTGCTGGGAAGGGGGGGTCTTCATTCTCTGGTGGTGAGCAGGATGGACGAGTGTGTGCTCCCACCGGACAGGTCCACATGGCTTCCGGAGCCCTTTCCAGAGTTCCTGCCATGCACAGCAGCTGGGAAGACCCCCTCATTGTCCCAGCCCCAGGTGTGTCTGCCCCGGGACAATTCCCACTTGGAGCCAAGTTTTCTCCCTAAGCATTGAAGGCATAGGCGAAATCAAATAGAGCCGGTTTCAAATACTTGCATCGCTTGAAATATTTATAATCCCTTGGATAGCCAACGGCAGCAGGCTAATTATTTACCAAGCAAGTGGAAATGATACCCAGGATGAGGCCGAGTGGAGACACCGATTGGACGCGAGGCTGGTTGTCAGCGGGATTTCAAGGCATCTCAAAAGCATCGTGGAGTGGCTCTATTTTAGCCTCGCAGAAGAACTGGATCATCAGGCTACAAACGACACAGTTGCTACTGAAAAGATCAAAGGGTGTCGCGAGGGCTTCTGCGGCTTGTCCTTGAGTTGATTTTCTGAGCCTCTCTAATGAGCTGCAGAGAGAGAAATCTGTGCTCTCTGGGGCTAGCAGGTCCCCAAATAGCAAGGCTCTGTAAATTCCAGCGCACAGATTTCTAGGAGGTGAGATTATTGTGGCTGCATAAAGACCTTCCAATTTCCCAGCTGAAAAGCCTTCTATTGGAAATGACGGTGATTTTATGAGTTTTGCTAATTAGAACACCAATTAAGGCTTACTCTCAAATTTTTCAAACAACACAGTAATGTGGGGACTTCAGACTCAGCTCACGTCTCCAGCGTGATGCTTAATGGTTTAATTATGTTGCAGTTTTCTCTATGCGTATCCATCTGTAAACATTAGTGTCAGCTATGCACCCACACAGCACATTGTGACGCCCTTGCTTAGGCCCAGCTCTTCTTGAGATGTTCACTTAGTGAGACAGAAATTTAGAGATTTGATGCTGAGGCCAATAAGGCTGCTAACAAGTTACTACCTAGCATTTAGATGCTTGATTTCCACCTCATGCCGGGAAGGATAATACTCCCTAAACTGTTCCCTCAGCTTAAAAATTTAAGCACTTTGACAAGAAGTCACCCTTAACGAGTCTTTCTTCCTGTAGCACTGTGGTACACAGAGCAGTTGGGAGGAGCCTTTCTAAAGCCCTATTGCCTATGGATCCAGGGCTTCCCACCCCCACAGGCTTCCAAATCCAAAGACTCTCCCCACTCGGCCCCATCCTTCCTTGGTGTTGGGCCAGACCCCACTTTTGTTGAGGTGTTGGGGACTGGAGAGGCTGAGGGGTCCACTCCCTGCTGCTGCACGCAGGCTGCTGATAGCAGGTCTGTGTTAGCTTCTGGGTCTGCAGAAACTAGCCCTGTGCACCTCACTGGGCAAAACCTGAATGGCTACTGTTTCGATTTCTTTCCCAGGGAAGAAACTTCATTTGCCAGCAGTGACAAAGGCCAGGCTGCTGCTGGGCAGAGTTCTAGAGGGAGAGGGAGAGGGGGACTCTGCTTTGTGGTGAGGAGAAGAGAGTAGGATTAGGAGAATTTTTTTTTAACCTCCACTTGGGAGACCACCCAAACACCAAGCCCTGGCTATAGGCTGTGCCCCTTCCGTGGCCATGGCTGAAACATTACACAGATGGACAAAAGGACTGATCCTCCCTTTGCAAGATGAAAAGATGGCTTTGCAAAGGTTAAAAAAAAGGAAAAGTAAATTGTGACTTTGAAACTAAGCCAAATAAGCCAAAGCCATCAATAATTACGTTCCCATCCTTTGGTGCCCTCTATCGAAGGTCAATTCAACTGCAAGGAAATTCTAGCTGCTCTTTGCTGCACAGCCGCGGTGTGGAGGAACCCGTTCTCCTGCCCAAAGCCGTGTGTCTGAGGTCGCGACACATCTTCAGCATCTGCGCGCGGCCAGCGTCAGAACTCAGCGCAGAAGTGCGTCAAATCTGCGCCTCTGTAAGGGCAGCCTGTGGCCGGCGGGCTTTGCTTTTCAGTCCAGGTGAGAAACAACCTGTGCCAGAAACGAGGCTACAGTGAATTGTAAAACACGATCCTTCTGTACATATTTAGCACTTTCCAAATATCTTAGTTGCAAACTAGTGTTAAGTCCTTTTCAAACACATGATATGTTTTTCACAGAAAAATTAATGAATCCATTTTTTAAAAAGATAAACATTTGGCCTAGAAACTTATTTTTAAAAGAGGTATTAGAAATCAAAGCAGATAAAAATCCCCAAACGGGTTAGTTAGATGTGCTTAGTGTTAGAATTTTTTGAAGAAGGCCCCATGCAGATTTAAATGCAAGGACTTGAAGGTCGGCCACCACCACGTTTTCAGTGGTCAGCCACGAGCACCCTCCCATTCCCTACGCTGCACCACGCTTTCAGATCTGCAACTCGGTTTCATAAACCCCAAGCACTGCAGACTGTGCGCAGGTTCCCCCATCGGGAAAGGCGGGGCAGCTGGAGCCAGATGTCTCCAGAAAGGCCTCCTGCTAAGAGCCAGTGAGCTCGGAGGCCTTCTGAACCCACCATCTCTCTGTGGCTTGGCTTCCTACAAACCCTTTATCCCCTCTGCATCTTCATTCCTTCACCTGTAAATTGGAGAAAGTAAAACAGAGGTAAGATGTGGAGGATCAAATGCAATATTGCATCTCTGGTGTCTAGTCCGGCACGGCTCAACAGAAGCATAATGTAAGCCACATGTGCTGGGGGAAATTCTCTAGCAGCCAGGATAACAACAGTAAAAAGAAACAGGTGAGTGTGACTTTAGCATTTCATTTTACTTAACCTTCTGCATCCCAAATATAATTTCAATGTGGAATCAGTACAAAAATTAACTTTGATATTTTACATTTTTTATCCTAAGTCCTCAAAATCTATTGTGTGTGTTATACAACTCCACATCCCAACCCAGCCACTAAACTTAATAATTAGTGGTTTTTCTACCAAGCAAATATGTTTGTCTTACTAAATTTCTCAGACAGGCTTTGAACCTGAGATCCTCCTACCTCAGCCTTGCAGGAAGCTGGGATTACAAGCATATACCATCAAGCCCAATTTCCTTCAGTTTTCAAATGAAAGTGGAGGAGCATTTCAGTTCCTCAGTGTCTCTGGTCACACTTCTGCTCTCCCCAGACTGGTAGCTGGACAACGTAGATATAGCCCAGTGCCTGCCCCTTAGCCATTCTGGAAAATCCCCATTCCAGTGTTGTCTCTACCCTGGCTCTGTCACCCACTAAATAGCCCTGAAAGGTCATTCACCTCTCTGGAGGTCCCTTTCCTCATCTATGAAACAATGAACTACGTAATCTCTGGGAGTGCTTTTCACCTACAATTTTTTGAAGGTAGTGAGGTTTTATATTTCTTAAAGGAAAGGAAAGAAGTCCACTCCACAGTGAGAGCAGATCACAGAGAAGGCTCCCAGCATCCTCTATCATTTTATATTTCTAAACCTTGTCCTCACTTTTAGGTCCCATTCCCTTGCCCCAGTTTCTAGACTGGAAAGCAGAAATTCTCAGGGCCTGAGAGATAGCTCAATAGAATAAGTGCTTGCCTGGCAAGCACAAAGTCCTGAATTCAATCCCTGGTACCAAAAAAAAAAAAAAAAAAAAAAAGAGAGAGAGAGAAAAGAAGAAAAGAAGAAATTCCCTCTGCTTATCTTGCCATTAAGTTTTCTCTTTTGCATTGTTTAAATGTATTTAGTACAGGGTGTACAGGATCTCAGTGCACAGATGAGACTCATAATGATCCTCCTGTTTTCAGCCTCCTAAGTTCTGGGGTTACAGGCATGTGCCACCACGCCCAGTCTTAATTGCCATCTCAGCATGCCCCAGGAGCAGAACCAGCATGGCAGGCCTAGAATTGAACCCTGGTCTCTGCACCTGCCTAATGAGGCACTTTAGTCTGCTGAACTATTTGGCCAGCCCTTCTTCTGCACTCTTGGGGGAAGAGTTGAAACAGTCTTACTATGCAGTTTAGATTGCCACTGAACTCACTATGGAGCCTAGCCTGGCCTTGAACTCCCAATAATTTTCCTGCCTCAGTCTCCATAGTTCTGGGATTATAGGTATGTGCCTGTAATCCACCCTGCCCAGCTAATCACTGTACTCTTTTATGGAGAATCAATCATGTAGAAAGACTTAGGACCCACAGGTGAATGTGAAACTGTCCCTTCCCTTCAGGGCCTCCCAGACCAACGATATCACCTACTGTCCCACTGTGGGAGGAGCTGGGTGTGAGCAAATGAAGTCCTGGAACTACCAGATGGCCACCACAGAGCTCACAACACCCCTGCTTTTATTCTGCAGTTCAGCAACAGATTGCCCTGCGAGTGTGACAAGTCTGCTTCTTCTCTTCGTGGCCCTATGCTCCTTCAGTCCTGCTTAGGCATAGCATGAACGGACGGCCTGGAGAAGTGGAGGAGGGCTGTATCCCATCACCATATCTGTTGTTTGTCCAGGACAAATGCAGCCATAGGAGTCACATCCTGCTCCTTTTGCTGCTCCCTGTGGACTCCAAGGACTGTGCATGCTGGTGGCCATGCTGGCCATGCTGACATCAGCCTGGGGACTGAGTGCTCCTGCAGTCCTTTCCAGAAGAGGCCGAGCCAGCAGTGCATCTCTCAGCAGATCCACAAAATAACCCCTCTCCCCTCAGCTGCTGAGACCCAGAAGTGCCTACTGCAACTCAACTCTGCAAACTGGATGTCATGCTGGGTGCATTTGCTAATGGTGCCAACAGACCTGTCCTTCCGAATTCCTGTGTGGAAGGACAAAGACATAGCTATGAATTTCAGCAAACCCTGAAGCTGTTTAGGATTTCTTATGACTCTGAAGTGCTGATTTTTGCCCCACATAGAGGCTATTCTCTGTGACAGGATGGAAGGATCGCAGAAGAAGGCATTTGATGATCTGGCTGGTAAAAAACACAGAAATGATTAAAACAGAGGCAAAGAATGCATATATTGCTATTACCTTAATGATTAAAACATGCAGCTCATTAATTTAATCTGACAGTGGGCCCTTTTGTGGGCAGGCAATTCATCTGAAATGTCTTAAGCTGCTGAAGAGACTTCTCCCATGCCAAGCCTGGCTCCCCATTTCTTTTATTACCGAGAAGCCATCGGTACAATCCAAAATGATTAAAGCAACAGAGATTGAATTGCAGACAAAGAACTTCAGACTAGATCAGGGATGGGAAAATAAAACTCCAAACAAGTACAGGACTCACGGGACTAACGATCAAAACATTCAAGTTTCCATTTTTTTTAAATTAGCTGCAAAATTCAACTTTCTAGTTTATAACATAGTAGGGAAAGAACTGACACCATCTATTAGTGCACTAGTGCTTTGTCTTGGGGAAGAGTTTCTCCAGGGTCTCTCAAAGAGAACCCTTTAAATCATGTGTATTATGCTCAATTCTCAGGGGTAGAAGGCAGCTAATGAAACAAAGATCCCAAGCCCAACTCTCCTGCCATAGCTGCTCCTCGTAGAAAAGGAGAAAAACTCTTGGACTTCATCATCGACCTGATTATTATTAGCAGGCAGCATCTAAACATTCAATCAGGAGAGGCAGAAGACAGCAAAATTGTCATCCGACAAAAATTACAGAAAAGTCAAAGAAAATCATCTTCAGCTTCATGGGCTCTGCCCATCCCAACCCAGCAAAATGTTCTCAGTATAACTAATCCCTTGCACAAAGCAGAGCAAATCAATAACCCAGAGCTCCTTTATCACTTTAAAAGCAAAGAAAGTCCTGTCTACCACTTATACTCTGCATCTGATTCCTAAAACCCACCTGAAGGACTTCTCAATCATCAACATGGATCCTTGTTTTTCTTCTAGAGTTGGAGCCAGTACTTCAGTAGAGCTGTGCCAGAAGTGATGTGATGTTAGGAGACTCAGGCTCTTCTCTCTTGCATCTCACTTGTGATACAGAAGACGCTATGAGGTGGGACCCAAGCCTTAGGACACTTTTTAGTGCTTCTTAAAAGTAAAAGCAAGTCTGTTGAGGTTGAACACATTATAACCATTGAGGGAAACTTCACTCTGTTAGAACACCAATTCCTCCCATGGAAAGATGATCAGGCAGGTACTACAGTGAGTTGTCCCCACTTGGGGACAGATGGATTCTTTATAAGTGGAAATAAACTTACCTTCAGTGATAAAGTCATCAGAGAAGCCCTTTGATAGACTGCTTCAAACACAACCCATTGCACCACGAGTGCACTATTTATAAGACAGAGAAAGTCAATAAAGGTTGATGGCACCATTGTTAGGTTTTTAATTTTCTAAAGCATTTAAGTTTTCTCTTTTCTGTTGTTCTGGTTATGAAACCTGGGGCTAAAGTTTCACTGTAGTGCCAAACTATACCCCATCCATTGTTGGAAAAGATGCAGCATTTCCGGTTTATATTTTCCCTGGCCCTTAGGGTCAGTGATGGGCTATTGATGCTTAAGAGTGATGTGTAGGGCGAGAACTTGCTATTTTAGGTCAATGTTTTCATTTAAATTTCTCCTTGAGACCTGCTTCTTAACATCTTATAATTGTTTGTTGTATCATCCTTTAATACTGGAATTTTTTGTTTGAGATTAGCAGAAATAGTTCAGGTAATGAAAATAATGTACTACATGGTAATTGAAAGTACCTCAGTTAAACAAACTGTCTCACTAAAGCTCCTTGAAGGGCTGGGGATATAGCTCATTAGTACAAGCACTTGCCTGGCAAGCTCAAGGTTTGATTCCTGGTACCAAAAAAAAACCCTCCTTAATAATATAGTTCAGTTACTTTGATATGGTGAGAAACCCAAGGAAAGCTCTTGGGGTACACTCCAGTGAATGAACTTGCTTAAGAGGATTTCCACACACCAGACATTTGCAGAATGTGCAAATGACCCATGAAAAAAAAGTGTGAAGCCGTTTTGTGTATGGATCAGAACAAATTACTCTTATTCAATAAGTAGCTTCCAATTTATATTCCAAAATGCATCCAAATCCTATCACTGAGATGACTTATAAAAGTTATGGCTTTTGGAGGGGCCAGGGAGATAACTCAGTGGTTTAAGCATCTGCCTGGCAAGCGCAAGGGCCCGGGATCCATCCCCAATATCATATGCCTTGCTGGCACCATGACAAGCTGCCCACTGAAACCCAGAATAGGGACACAGACCTATAATCCCACCACTGGGGAGGCTGAGACAGGAGGATCCTTACAAGTCTCAGCCACATGGTGAGGTGCTATGTCAAATACATAAATTAAAGATTTCTTTTTTAAATTGTAGGGTTTTTTTTCTCCTATTATAGTTTATTATTTGAAACCATATGTGTACTAAATTTCTCATATTGTGCTGGGTGTGGTGGTACACACCTGTAATTCTAGCACTCAGGAGGCTGAGGAAAAAAATATAAAATAATAATAATAATAATCACCTTTTATTTACCCTGATTGCAAAGACCATTTGTCTAGTAGGGCAAGTCATGCTGGCTACTACAATAGATCCCAAAATTCAAGTGGCATTAACAGGATACACTTTTATTTCTCCCTCACAGATGACAGCCCTCCCATTTTATGGCTTCAAAACCACTGAGGTCTTCTTTTTTATTTTATAGCCAGACAATGGACACTGGAGGGAGAAAGAAGACAATTAAGGGAGATTTGGTATTTTGGGGGAAGGCAGCAGGGCTCAGGAGAAGAATCATACTCCAGCAATGGGGTCACAGTGAGTACAGCTATGGGACCACTGTTTGCCCAGCAGGTAAGAACATGGGCTTGGATGAACATTTCGAACTTCCAGTGAAACCTCTGTGCCCTAAGTAGAAACTTGCTGGGGAGCACATAGTCTCATAGTTACTCTGACAGCCAGACAGCATCCTCTGGATTTCAGAAGGAATAATAAAAATAGAATCTATGTAGTAAAACAGAATTCCATCCCATTCCAACCAAAGGGACTGGTGACTGTCTGTGCAGAGCAAGTTTCATCATCGCGTCCAGGCATCCCTTCAAGTGACTTGGATTCCATGGTTACAGCTGATTGTCTGAGCTCTGAAATTGCTTTCCTATCCCCCTGCCTAGCTGTTAAAAATGGTCAGTGTTGCAATGTTAACTTTAATCCAGCAAGCTGGAGTGAATGGAATTATACACAGCCCAGTGTTTTGTTTTGTTTTGTTTTTTAACCCCCTGGCCTGTGTGACCCAAGCCAGCATTTTCAAAAGCATACCTATGAACTAATGTAAAGCCAAAACCATGTTGTTGTTGTTTCAAAGCAATGTATTTTTGAACAATGAACCACACAAAGACCTAATAGAACTTTTAAATAGTCTCTGAACTGATATATTATTGGGCTTAAATTGCTGGCACAGGTGGGATTATATGAGCTTTTGCTAATTGTCAAGGCTTCCCTACTTCCTCTGGAGACCTCACGTGCACAAGGAAATCCACCCATTGTACCACTTGATTCCAAAGCAAAAACCAAGTGGAAAATGGGGGCAAAAACCCAGAAAACTGAGGAAAAATCTCACAGCTTGGTCCCTTCTATCAAATGTCACATCCCCAGGGCAAGATCGCGCTTAATTAACCAGCAACATAGAGAAGAGTAACGGATAGGATTGAGCCCCTGTGGAGAATGACCTAAAAAGAGAGATGAAAGGAGCCAGGAATGGTTGTTCCATCTGAACAGGACCCTGGGGGTGGGTGTTCTGCGATCTGGCCCTGTAATCCCTTGACAACTTCAAATACATTACTCAACAGTTCTACCACACACAGTGGCTCTTCCTCTCTGAAATAAGGACAATGTGGAACAGGTTCGATTTCATCTCCAGGCTGAAGGTAACACTCAGAAGGCATCTATCTGACCCACTTCCTGTCCAGAGGGTGACCTTCATTGGCCCTTCAGGAAGTGCCTCAGTGACCACCTCAAGCATCCCTGTCCTCACGTCCTGCTTGCCTTGCACAAGCCAAGTGACTTCAGTCTTCTCTTTTGCAAAAGAAGAGCTTAAAATACCTACCTTCTAGGTTAGGGTGAGAGTTAAATAAATTCAGTGTCTGGGTTTTGGTTTATTTTGTAGCACTGGTGATTGGCCATAGGGCCTTTTGCATTCTACCACTGAGCTACAGCCTCAGCCCAAGTCAGCTATTAGAAGATTTTGCAGATAGAAGGAGTCCAAGAAGCTGAGGTTTTACATATGAAAGTTGAAAACAGGGATGGAATTGTAGCGCAGTGAGCAGAGCACTTGACTAGCAGAGCTTGATGCCCTGGGTGTGGTCCCCCACAAGGCACATTCTCCCCTAAAAAATTGAATCCAGCTCCAAATAACTTTTGGATTATCTACTAATCCTTCAGGTTGTATTATTTGAAGTCCAAATCATTTACTTACCTTTTTCCTAATTCCATTCATTTTAGCCTGCATTTTAGAAAATCACACAATATCCTCAATGTGGTTTTATATTATTTATTCATAACAACTTCTAAGAGGCCGAAAAAAGATGACGTGGAGGCAGCCAGCGCCACCGGGCTGTCCCCTCACGCGAGCATGCAGCTGCCGAGGCAGCGCCCGCCTCACTGCGCAGCTGTGTGGCAGTTGTGCCATTGGCTGCCCACCAACATCCGCTCTGGTGATTAGTGAGCATCTGCATGTGCTCCCCAGAGCCACGACATGGCCAAAGAGTCCTTTTCAAAAATCCTCTGAACAGTCCCTGCTCATCTGTCAACCACTGCTAGTCCATCCCTACTCCTGGAAAACAGTGGAGATGAAGCATCTCCATTTCGTTGCTGTTGTTTACACAGTCTTGCTATGCAATTCAGACTCAGAGTAATCCTCCTCGCTCATCCTCCTCAGCACTGGGATTACAGGCGTGCACCACCACATCCACTTTCGGGGCTGGCACAGCATGCCCAGGATTCTAGGGTGGCACAGCATGCAGTACCAGGGATCAAATTCAGGGCCTTGCACTTTTCTGGCAGGCACTTAGACCACTGAGCTATCTCTGCAACCCAAAGCATCTCTTGATGGGAAAGAAGGTGGGAGGATGAGTCAGCTGCTTTTGACTCTTGATCTGTGCTGTGTATGTAGAAAGACTGAAACAAAACTCAATTACTGATTCTTTGTGATTAGCATAAATGAGTCACATTAATAAATCTCAAAAACCCATGTTAGAAATGACTAAAAAGAAAATGACTAAATATAAAACATCATGAGAGTATGAGAAGTTTAGGTTTCATTTAAAAATAAAATAAAGGGGGCCGACCAGATAGCTCAGTGGACTAAAGCACCTGCTTAGGCAGTGCACAATGGCCCAGGGTTCGATCCCCATGGTGTCCTGCCAGCCCCACCCCCAGCAATTGAAACTGGGTATGGTGGCATGCTTATAATCCCAGTGCTTGGGAGGCTGAAAACAGGAGGATCACTATGAGTCTGATCTACATCTACATGTATTTAGGACAGGGTCCTAAATACATTAAATAAATAAGAATCCTCCATGGTAGGCTACCGCGAGCAAACCTCCTCTATTGTCAGAGCTGTTACCAAGCAGCCAAGGTGAGAGATTGGCAGGTGGGGTGCTGGGAAAGAGGTAAGGGGTATAGAGACTGAGTTGGAAAAATCACAGATCCACTGAGGTTTTGTATAGTTGATATCTGCCAGTTGTGAAATTCTTGTGATTAACACATAAAAACTGTCAGTGCTAAAAAGAGAGAAAGCTTAAATACTGGTACAAGAAGCTCACAGGAAAGGCTAACAATATCACAAAGGAAAATCCTATGAACTAGAAGAAAGACACATCCATAAGAAACTTTGTTCAGCTCTTGGGTCAGAGGCAAGATCCTTGGTGTCTACCTCAGCAGGGATGCTGTGTCTTTGGCCACTGCTATGCGCAGACTCAGCATAGTATTTGCAGTATACAGATCAGCCCATCCAGGCTCAACCTCAGCTCTGTAGCTCCCCTGCTCTGTGTTCCTGGGTCAGTTGCAAGGTTTCTCTCGGCCCTGAGTAAGGATGGTAATGGAACCTACCCAATAAACGTTCTGACGAGGTTCCACTCCACCCCTGCCTCTGTCACCTAGAGTGACTCGATGCACAGCGGGAATTATGCTTGACTGTTTGCTACTACAACTTGTTAAAGATCAACCCTAAGGGCCATAGTGGATGTCTTTAAAAGTAGTAAGATATATTATTGAGGTTTATTTTTAAATACTTTTTGGAGATGTGCTGGTTCCATTGCTCCTCTCACATATTTCAACAAGTGTACTATCTTCTGGTGCTAGAGGTTAGAAATAGGTCTCTGGGCTAGAATTGGGGTGTCTTCCTTTCCAGGACACTTGGGGGACACTCTCTTCCCTTACCTTGCCCAGCTTCTCTCTGCTGCCCACACTCCTTGGCACACCCCAAGGTTCAGGCTCACGGCACATCAGTCCCACACTGGCTCCTCTATCTTGTTCTCCCACATGGTGAGGCCTTTGGGAGCAAATCTGGTTCCTCTGGGTGTAATGAAACATGGTTGCAGGGGTCAGGACAGAGATGTTTTGCGGAGGTACTGTTCTGCTACCACAGACAGGAGGGACAGTCCACCCTGTGAGCTTCAGTGATCAGTTGAGGTAGAACAATAAAGAGAGAAGAGTTTAGGAATATACAGGCAGGATGTGTGAGCTCCAGCCCAGTGTTAGTGATTAGGTAATTTTATGACTTTGATGAATTTTAATTCATTTGATCTCTGTGGACCTCTGTTGTAATAAAAATTGGTGTTATGTGACCCATGACCTTATCTAATTAAAGATAAAAAGCTAAAGTCACACCTTGCCATACTAGGCATCTGAGATATTCCTCTGCAGATGACAGCTCTAAATTTAGGTTTAAAATGAGCTTAGTCTTAACTGCCCTATTTGGCTTTGAAATTTCCTCCTTTCATCACATATGAAAAACACCCTTCAGCAGGTGTCTCAGTTACTATTCTCTGGTTGCTGGTACAAATGCCCGACACTCACAATGAAGGAAGGAAAGATTTAGCTCACAGTAACTAGTATTTCAGTCCATACTCGGCTGGCTCCAAGGCATACAGACTATTTTGAGAGTGGAGAAACCCTGAGAAAGGTTTCTGTAATCTCCAACCCTCAGGAGCCTGTAGGATTACCACAAATTTGAGATCAGCCTTGCTTTCATAGTTAAAAGCAGCCTGAATTATGTAGCAAGACCTCCGAACCTTATCTGCTAGGGAGAGAGGGTCAGCACCTCCATCTTCCCCAAGCATCTCCTCTCTGCCCAAGGCGGCCTCAATCACAGAGGCCTAGCCCTGAGCTACAGGGTCAGAAGAAGAAACTGGGATGCCAGTGCGTCCAGGATAACCCACTGCACACCGCAGAATGGCTGCAGGGGGTGGGGGAACATTTGAACCCCCAGTTTAATAGTTGGTGCTTCTCAGCCCACCCCTCAAACTCTGCCCCACTCCTCTGGCCCCGCCCCTGAGCACTGCCCTGGTCCTCTGGCCATATCCTTCAAGCCACCTCCTGTTCCACAAGCCACATTGGCCACGCAACATACATGAGGCTTTGGGAGGACAACTGGACACAAACTGTAACAGCAGGTGTCCTGGGATTGGAAGAGGCAAGGTGTTTCTGGTGGTCAGAGGAAAAGACGGTTATTTTGATGCCTGGAAAGAAATAAGTGAATATCCCCTGCACAGTTTTTAACCTCCTAATCAAACCTGTTTTCAGGTGTCTGTAAAAAAATAAATAAATAATAAATAAATAAATAAAATTTAAAAAGCCAAGCATCCATTTGGTTCCACTGAGCTTCATGCTGCCCAGCTGATTTCCAACAAGCTTTCCCTTCCATACTAGTGAAGTTTGCACCTTGCCGGGAGACCTCACAAGTGAAGAGAGCTGTGGAGCTGAGATTCGTCACATCTGGTAGAAGACAGCATGAACACCACTGCCTGGGTGATAGGCTACAGCCATAAACCCTGTCTGTTTCCTGTGTGAAGCCACCCTTTCAACCTTTCTTTGAAAGGTTAAAAGGTTTCAAGTGGGAAACAACACAGCTCTGGGTGCTTCAAAATCTAGGCTGTTCTGAGTTCTTTCAGATGTTTTTAGCGGGTGGTATTGTTGCCTACAGGAATTGTCACTTACAGGATCTTGGAAAGCGAGAGTGTCCTGTCTCTCCTCCCAGACAGGAGCAACTGTGTCCTAGCCACAGTGCCTTGGCTCCTGTCTCATGCCTCCTGGGTCTGGCCTTCCCCTCCCCAGCCAGTTCCAGCCTTTTTTTCTCTCCCTCCCTTTGGCTGTCTATCACTTGGGGCCATATCTCAGAGTTCAGTGGTCCAGGAGGGATGGTTTGAGCAAAGAACAGCAATGGTGCTTGAAAATTTATATCTTTATGGTGCCATGATAAAGTTCCTGGATAGAACTAGCTTGTCTTTGCTAAAAACACCAACAAACCATTGTTAAGAAGCCAGAGGATTAAAGGAAGTCGAAGAATGTAGAGGAGCACAAGGAGTCAGTCGTCCTCACCATTGAAAATACGACCTTGAGGGCTGAGAATGGAGCCCAGCATCGCAGGGCCTGCCTGCAAGTGTGAGGTGCTGCATTCAATTCCCAGTACTAAAAAAGAAAGAAAATACGACCTTGAAAAGATTTGAAGCCAGCGAACAGGAAACATGTGACGCATAGCTGCCCTTCATTGCCAAACCAAATAAAATCTTCCCTCCTGCCTTTTCTTTATCAGAATGGCTCACTGGCAAAAACTCTGGTAAGAAAACCTGCTCTCTCTGAAGTTTGCCTTGTGAAAAGAAATCCCTACTATTATTTAGTCCTGAAGCACTAGTGCAGAACTACTCAGGTATGCTACGTACGTACGGTATGCTGAGCGCTCACGCCCAGAAGCACCGGTGGGTCTGTCTTAACTGATCTAGACATGACTCTTTGGCCTCCAGAGGCCCAAAATCTGTTTCCATTTCTTCACTTTATTATAGAGCCCAGCAAGGGCTTTCCTTTTCTCTTTGCATTTGAAAACTTTCATTTTAATTTGATTTGATAGCTCAGTCTCTTTTAATGTTGTATAAAATTTTATTTAATGTTGAGAGACTATTGATCAGATTGTTAGAATAATAGGTGGAATAGCTATTAACATTTTTAAATCATGAAGATTTAATTAGCCAGAAAATACTTTTTATATTCAACTTTATTTATAGAATCATTTAAAAATACATTAGTTAGCTTGTTTTTGTTTTTTTTTTGTTTGTTTGTTTGTTTGTTTTCCTGTAAAGAGAAGTAGAAGGGCTGGGGAGATGACTCAGTAGAATAAGCTCTTCCCTGGCAAGTGCAAGGGCCTGAGTTCAATCCCTAGTTCCGTCAAAAAAATTTTTTTTAAATTAAAAAAAATAAAATAAAGAGAAGTACAACACATTGAACTTAATTCTCTCCTTTTTTTTAGTGTGGTCCCACCAGATGGAAGGTTTCCTAGGGTATAAGAATCATGACTTGGACATGGCACAGCCAGTGATTAGAGACTGGGATGAACACATACTGACCTTAGAATTTGCTTTTGTAGCTATAACATTTTATTAAGTGACTAATATTGCATTATAAAACAATTTTCCCCCTTTCCTTGAAAACTAACAGAAGTTAATTCTGGGTAATTGATGGTTTCATTTAACTCAGCTCCACTTAAATGAGACTTCTCTACAGCTCAGTCAGTTCTAATACAAAGGATTTATTTGGTGGCCAAGCTAATGCTTCCAGCCTGGAAGAAACCTAGTGGCCTTCAAAGGTGAAAGACACGGGTCTCCTCAGAACTGATCTGCGTGCTGCACCAGGGCTGCCTGTTTCCACTGCAACCTGATTCCAACCGTGGCCTTTTAGCTCTGAAAACTCCAATTCTGAAAAAAAAAAAAAAAGAAAACTCCAATTCTGATCGTGGCTGTGCTTTTTGGTATCACACGGGTGGCTTCTTTCTGTTGCTCAGAGTTTGTCAAAAGAACATGGAGCAGCCCAAAGAGCTCTGCTGCTCCTCTCTGTTTTTTTTTTCTTTTTTAAATTTAATTTACTTTGTTTTGAAGTGTAAAAACAGTAGCAAAAAAACAAAAATTGACTGAAACAGGATAACATACAATAATAGATACGTTACATATTTTTAAAACAAGAGTAGCTAATTAACGCTGGTTACTATATCACCTATTTTTAACTTCAAAACTATTGCTTACATTAAGAAACATAGTTATGTAAGACTGGACAATTAATTGAGTATTGATGCTTGATTTCCAGGAATCTTAACTTTTTCCTAAACAATTTCAAAACAGGTTAGTAAGATTCTTCTCATTTTTTTTAAAAAAAGCTATTTTTTAGGAGAGCCTAATAATTGATAAGATGTTAGAAAGAGAGCACATGTAGACCGAGACGATAGGTTTTCAACCGTGGGTTTTGTGTTCCACATCGTAGTCCTCAATGTAGCTGCTCAGCTGCTCAGATCACACATTTCAGCACACAGAGTGAGTCAAGGTGAAAATTCTAAATGTTAACTATTTTCAAATAATTGATGGAAATTATTAGTACAATCATGTCAGCTGTCTTGTGTATGTACACTCACGATTTTCTCTCCTTCATTTTCCCCTAACTTTTCCCTTTCTCTCCTCTTTTTTTTTTTTTATGAGCAGAATAGATTTATTGAGGGAAAGAAAGCTCCTGTCCGAGAGAGGGACAGGATGGGGGCCTGAGTGGGTACTTCCCCCTCTTCTCTGTTCTAAGCCAAACCGATTTATCCTTCTGATCCCTGCTGACAGAATCGCTGGGGCTGGCACTGGAGCAGGACTCAGTTTTGCCAGGTTCAAACCATGTACTCAGTTGATTTCTTTTTCTCATCTAGTGAAAAGCCAGCAACGAATAGCTCAGTGCATAAGCGAAAACAAATTAAGGAAATTACCCATCTGCTTATAAAGAATAGCTTCACGTGTGTGAAGTAGCCAATTCTACACAATTTAGGTGCACCTTTAAGAAAAGCAAGAGAAAGAAAAGATCTCAGAAATGTCTTTGTCATGCTTTCAAAAGCTCCCCCCTCCTGATTCCCTGGCTTTTTAGAAAGGATATTTGTTCTCTCTTATAATCTGGAAATGCATGTGTGTAATTGAAATAAGATGTACTCCTTAAATGATGAAAATAAAAAGTGATCAAAATAGATTTTTTTGTTATCCTGTGGGCATTGGGAGTTTAAATGCAAACTGCATGGCTTGCAGTGTGGGGAATTAATTATTGGTAATTGAAGTTGTAAGCTTAATTCCCTGCTTGCTTCAGTGAAAATGAATCCTTTTATTTAATATTGAAATAAGCACCACTAACCTCATGATCTAGGACAGCACATGCGTGCAGCTATTGAGCAACAGTGAATGTTTAAAAGAAAAGCTTTATCTTTTAAATACTGCATTGTAATTAAGATAAAATGAAACAAAAACATTGGGGAGAGGCAATAAATACATTATGAAATGACACAATAGCTAGGGCTGGATACTCTTAACAGCTCTTGTTCTTGTCTTCCAGTATCATTAAAAATACATATGTACATCTTGGAAAGGAATCCTCAGGGCATGATCTCATTGGGATGTCTATCATATTGAAGGAGGGTGGCAGGTGACAGGTAAAGTCTTTGGCCAGGTGTCACAGTTATCATGGTGTGGAGCCTCTCTCTCTCTCTCTCTCTCTCTGTCTCTCTCTTTCCTCTCTATTCCCTTCCTCCTCTCCCTTTCTCTCCTTTTCTCCTGTGTTCCTTTCCTCCTCTCTATCTCTATCTCTCACCATTCGTCTCTTCTCAGATCCCTACTCAAACATTTCACTTCAGCTGGATGCAAGTACCTCTTTTGTATTCTTACCAAAGACAATCATTTCATTATCCACTCTATGCTGGTGCCTTTGGCAGAATACAAACTCCAAGATGGAAGAACAGTGCGAGTCTTATTCACAGGTAAAGCTCCACTACCAGTTAGGGTCCATACCCACTGGGAACCAAGAATCATGACCTGAGGAAGTCAAAGAACAGGTGAATAAATGGTGAATGAATGTTAGTTAGGTTTGCTCTTGGAAACCCTCACCAAATTTCTCCTTGTGTAATTCCAAAGTCTCCATAACTCCTATAATACTATTAGTAATTTATTTTTCTCGTTTTAATTGAAAATTGTTTTTCTGTTTATTATTTATCACACTTGATAGTAATTCCTGAGTGTAGTATTTTTCGTGTGTGTGTGTGTGTGTTTGTGTGTGTGTGTGTGTGGCCAGCTTAGCCTGCCCTGGGGGTGGGGCTGGTGTGGCATTTGGTGTCCGGGATTAAACTGCAGTCCCTGCGCTTGCCTAAGCAGGCAATTTATACTGCTGAGCTATCTTGCTGGCCCCCTGTGTATAGCTTTCTTATAAGATAATTTATCTACAATATATTTTAATAAGTAACACATGTATAACCATGTATTATGATTTGTACTACGTGTCCCCCAAAGCCTTATGCTATCCTGGGGTGGCTTCTAGAGTTTGTGATTAATTCAGAATCCAGTGCTGGGATTATGGATGTTAGTGCTATTCCCAGCCTGAGGTGGGTAATCTGCATTACAATGTAAGGAGGGGAGAGAGGCTTGACAGCTGCCACAGCTGCTGCCCTCCCTTTGCTCTTTGCTGTTTTCCACCCCTGGGAACTGCTGCCTTCTGTCTTGAGCTACTGTGCCTTGGAGCCAGAAGAGTATGGACTGAAGCCTCCACTAAATGTGAGCTAAATAGAACTTTTCTTCCTTAATTGTGGATGTTGGATATTTTGTCCCAGCAATGAGAGAAAAGTAACTGAGACACCTTTAATAAGCAATATAAGAAAATTTCTTCTTCAGAAATTAAACATGAAAGCACACATCCCAGAACTTGGGAGAACAGGGCAGGAGGATCACTCCCAGGGCAGCTTAGGATGCAAAATGAGTTCAAAGCTGGTCTGAACTACATGATAAGACCCTGCCTCAAAGAAAAAGAAAGAAAGATGGAAAGAACGAACTTAAGTTGGCTTGTTGTTTGATATGTTTAGTAAGGAAAACTTACTAAAGTTTATAAAATTACTAAAGTTATAAGGATGTTTATAAACTTCTTGCAGCTGAGACAGTACAGCTTAAATACATTTCTGACTGAGGAGAGATGAGAAGGTGGCTTCTCGTTCTTATCACCAGCCACTGTGTCCACAGTTTGTCGTGAGTTGTGGGAAAGCTGTCAAGGTTGAGTCCAAAGACCAAACTGTGGTTTCCTAAACTTTTCAAACTTTTAAAATGATTTTTTTTTTCTCAAAAGCATAGACATGTTTTAAAGGAATACTCACTTGGTCTAAATATTGTCATGGATAAAGAACAAAGGTGCACAGTGGCTGGGGTTCAATCCCCAGCATGCCATGCTAGCCCCAGGACATTCTGAGACTTCAATTGAGACTGAGTGTGGTGGTGCGCTCCTGAAATCCCAGCTCTTGGGAGGCTAAAAACAAGAGAATCACTATGAGTCTGATCTATGTAGTGAGACCCTATAGACCCTGTACTAAAATACATTAAAAAAAAAGAACAAAGGAGACACAAGAGCCTGTCAGTCTGTGTCAGGAGCCCCTTTATTCATGACTTTTTTTTGACAGAAACAGGGATTGAACTCAGGCCCTTGCCAGGAAAGTGTTTATTCCAAGTAGCCCCCTTTATTGTTCATTTCTAAAGGATCAAATGTAGATTTACATGGTTTTGTTGGTTAAGATAGTAGAATAAGCCATGCTTTCAGCTTGCTCCTTTGTGAAACACTGCTAAAATTTGACCGAAGAATTTTTATCTAAAATACATAAACCTACATGAATGCAAAGTCAATCAAATGCATGAGCAGTGAAATTCTGAAATCTGAAGAGCAGACTGACATGCAGGGGCCCAGCAACCCTGCTATGGTGTTCCGGGGAGGCTGCAGTCACAGATGCTAAACTCAGGTGTAGGGATCTGTTGCTCTTACTACAATCGACTCTACCCAGGGAGAAGCAGTGGCAGGAATGAGAAAAGATAGGGAAGACAAAAGCTGGGCTAGGTGGTCGCTACCCTACCTGATGGGCAAGACTAACTCAATGCACAATAAAACAATCCTTTATTTATACTTTTTCAAAGTTAGCAACACATGACACAAGGTTGCTTAGTGACTAATAGCTGATGTTAACCAATCAGGATGCTTACCTCAGGACTGAGGTAGCTTGTTTGCTTGAGGCACTGAGGCCTAGTCCCACCTAAACACATGTGATCAATTCCTTAGCTTCCTGTGGCTCCCAACACTCACACAGATTGGGGGCCCCACTGGAGCAGGTCTCCGCATCACATTTCAGTGTAGAGTGGCTTCCTCAGAGGAGGGCAGGGCTCTGCCTCAGGAGCCATAGCAGCAGAAGCTGCAAGGAGATGTTTGTGTTCACGTGCCAATGCCAGAGACTAGCACGGAGTGCGTGTCGAGCGCAGAGTCCTGACCCTTCCATTTCTTTCATTCTATTGGCTTCCAGAAGGACAGCAACCTAGTTCCTTCCTTTCAAAAAGGTGATGGGAAGATTCCTTTCTACTAAATGTATCAGCCTGGAAGAAAGACTTTCAAATTCTCTCTCCAGAATTTCCCAACAAGCAATGCACCAGGTTTGATCAATGGTGGCATTTGGAGTCAGCAAGCCCACTGTGCTCAGGGCAGTCACTCATGCCCTCAGCCCCTCTTCTTAACAATGAATATGTTAGAAAAGAGGATATTTGAAGAAGACCACCAGCACTGAAGATAAAGAACACATCAACAAATAGAAAAAGTAATTTGGATGAAACAGAATGAATATAATCAGAAGAAAATTTCAGGAGGTTATTATTAATGTCCTCAGAGAAATTAGAGGAAATGATTCCTGCATAAAAACAGGACATGGTACCAATAAAAGGAAAACTCAGAGTGTAAGAAGAGCTAAAAGATAAAAAAAAAAAAAAAAAAAGCTGATATGAAAAATTCCACAGAGGAGTTTGAAGATTAAATTCAAGAAAGATCTGAGAAAGTGCAGCAACAAAGGCAAATGAGGAGAAAGATGAAAGAGAAGAGAGGAGGACAGGAAGGGGGCCTGGCAGCCCCAGTGGGGTGCCAAGGAGAGAGACCCAGAGGAAGCAGCGTAGAGAACCATGAATGAGTCAGGAGAGTTGGCTCAGCACTGCAGGGGACTGTACAGAGGATGGAGCTCCCCATGTGCCCTGAGAAGTGGATCTGAGTAGATGCATGTCACGGGCTGCTCTTTGACATCTCGCAAGGGTGGAGACTAGGACAAAACACCTAGCAGCTTCATGTGAGGATAGCAGACTGTATGGGAAGGACAAGGACTCAGAATGCTGTCTTCTGGCTTTTCTGTTGCAGTAAGAGAGGAGAGAGAGAGCTTCAGAATTGTTTAGGAAAATTGCAGATTCAACTAAACTACCAGATATGTGTGAAGGAAGAGTGAAGACATCCTTACACTGGGAAGGTCTCATGAGTTCTCTTTTCTTGCTGTTTCTCAGGAGGATATACATCCACCAAAATGAAAGGAAGAATCAAGACAGAGGAAGTGGCAATTGCCAGGAGTGCTTCTGCACCCCACCCTGAGGCAAAGGCTTCCTGATAGTGTCACAGTCTCACACTCCCAGTAGCTCAGTTTGGCCAAAGAAAGTCACCAGGAAGAGATCAGAGAGTGAGGCAAGGATGGCTGAGGGCAATACAGGACTAAAAGCCCAACAGGCCAAAGATCCACACCTATGATCCCAGCCTCTTCTGAGGCAGGAAGACCATAATTTGAGGTCAGCCTTGGCAGTCCAGTGTAACCCTACCTCAAAATAAAAAGGGCTGAGGAAGTAGCTGGATGTGAAGGCCCTGTGTTCAAACCACAGACTGCAGGCAGGAAACACTAAGAGCTATGAAGTAACCATAGTACATTCTGTCACTCATCTCTAGCTTTCTCTTGCTTTTCTTTCTTACTTGGCCACTTCATCGTTCCTCATTTTGCACTTTTTCTTCCCCCTCTGCTTCAGTGAACAGCTTGAAAGGAAGTCTCCCTCAGATGCCTGACCTTCAGGAGGACACCAAGGCCAGAGAGCCAGCATAGTGCCATGGCAGATGGGCCTTGGAGGCAGAAAATGTCAAATCAAGCTCTCACTCCACATCTCATGGAGAGGTCACCTGCCTACAGAACAAGGAAAATGATTCCGTGTCCACAGCAGAGAGGTGCAAGATGTGAAGTGTGATAATAGATGCAAACCCTTAGATGGCCAATGAGTCACAAGTTAAGCTCTCTAGAATGACAGCTTTAATTGATGTTAAGGTTCCATTCACCTGGTGAGGGACAGGTGAATAGCCCTGTACCTTGAAGTCCCAGTACGTTAGATACAATTTAAGGGCCAGAAAGAGGTTTGTCTCATCTCTTGCTTGCTTTGCTGCCTGCTTCCCACCATGAACTGTTTCTCCTCTGCCACATTTGTCTGCCATTCACCTTCCAGTTCTCCACATCTGCCTCCAAAAATGTTGCATGTGGCATCTGTGGAAAACAGTGCATCCCCTAACTATTTCCAGAGCTGCCCACAACACACTCCAGGTTTACTTCCCCTTGAAAGAGAGCAATAGCTGAGAAACTCTTTAGACAAGCAAATAGGTTTATATTATTTCTGGGCAAAAGTTTTAAGAACCAATGTAGAATTATAATTAGCTCTCAGTTTGCTACTGATTGTCTTTTCCTTTGAGTTGCCTAATCATGACCTTTGTCCTGCTCTTATTTATTAAAAATTCTTTCTGTTGTTTTTTCTCTATAGAATTTCTGTATATAGGCTAAGGTCTGAGGCTATTGAACATGGAACATAAGGCTAATAAGATGAAGAAATTGCATTTAAACTTAAGACTGAAGCAATATTTTGGTGAATGTCATGCTTTGTGTCTAGATGTCCTTCCAAAGTCTCATAGGTGTGGCTTTTTCAGCGGTGACTAGATCTAGAGTATGTGATGCTAGAATTAAGGATGTGTGGTTAGTAAATCAGTCTATTGATGGGTTTGGCATTTCCATAGTCCCAGTATGTTAGTACAATTTAAGGGCCAGAAAGAGGTTTGTCTCATCTCTTGCTTGCTTTGCTGCCTTCTCACCATGAACTGTTTCTCCTCTGCCACACTTCTGCCCTCTACCCTGCCTTGGAACCAACTGGAAATGGACAGAAAGCCTTACACAGAGTGAGAAAAATAAGCCTCTTCTCTCTTAACATGTGGATGTTGGGTATTTTGTCCCAGCAATGAAAAATGTAACTAACAGAATTTGGTACCGGAAAAGTGGAGTCATTGCTGTGACTGTACTTGACCATGTGGTTCAGGAGCCTTTGAGAACAGCTTATGGGAAGAGTTTGGAAAGGTTCTGAGATGCTGGCTGAAAAAGTAGCACTGGAACATCTTAGATTGTATTTGACAGGAGGTTCTTGCCAGAGCTCGGAAGACCAGAATGCTGGTTCCCAGTGAAGATCAGGCTTGAGAAGCTTCTGCTGAGAGAAAGCATTGGCTGTAGGATTTTGGATGATGTGCCTTAGGACTTGGAAGGAAGGTCATCTGCATTTTGCTTATCTTCAGAGATTTTGTCTGAGACCAAGATGAAGGGCAGCAGACTAATCTTGTAGAAGAAATTTCAAGGCAGCCTAATTCTAAGGTGGTGGCATGACTACTGCTGGGGGCTTTTAGCCAGATTTATGTTGAGAATCAAGAGCAAGAGCTGAGCAAAATGACTTCAAGTGCTGTGAGTTTATCCAGAAATGAAGCTCCAGTGATTTTTTAGCGTTCAAAGATAGAATAGGGGAGTAATTGGAAGTTGAAAAGACCAGCAAGAAAAAGCTAAGTATTTAGAAGAAGGCAACAACAACAAAAAAGAAAAGATGGCTTGACAACATTACATGAGCCAGCAGGACTCTAGCCTTTGCAGCCTCAGAGTTGCAAATATGAAAGACAGCTTTGAGAAGAGATCCCCACTATGTTCCACAATAGTGGCAGCCTGGAGAATTTTTTCCTCTGTTGGGTGCAGAGTGCTCAGCAATCCAGGCAATGGACCCCTATAGCTAAAAGAGGAGGCACTCTGGCTACTGCTCCAGATGGTGGCCAGCCCTGGTGTATTCAATGTGGCGCTAGCTTTAGATGCATTTAGAATGCAAGAGTTGTGCAGTCAAGAACGCTTCCACCTAGATTTCAGAAGAAGGTCTGGGAGGTCAGTGAGTGTGGCCCTGAAAGGGCTGTGTGTTAAGCTGTGAGTATGAAACTGAAGGTGCAGTGGAGACCTCAAAAGTCTGGAGAAACCAGGAATGTGTATCCTCTGAAGAAAACTGCACAGAGGGAGCAGGGCTGGCCCAAGAGAAAAGGTGTGGGAGTGACAACCACTGGGAGTGTATAGTGGCAGAGACTCCTATGGGCTCTGGAGATCACATCTTGCCACAGATTACATTAGGCGATAGACATGGAGCTACAGGACTCAATGTTTGCCCTGCTGGACATTAAAATTGCTGTGGTCCTGTTGCTCTATATTCCTCTACTTGTACCTTTCAGAATGGAAATGTCTATATGGCACCATTCCATTTTGGAAGTGTTTATTTTCACTTGTACAGAGGCTCACAGCTGAGAGCTTGCCTTAAATCTCAGAGGAGACTTTGGACTTGGACTTTTCAGCAATGCTGAAACTCTTAGGACTCTGAGAACTCTTAGAGATGGACTAAGTGCTTTTTGCATGAAAGGATGTACATGAGTCTTTGGAGGAGCAGAATGTTATGGCTTGCATCTAGATGTCCCCATAAAGCTTCATGTAGTCACAGATGGGACTTTTTTAGAGGTGGCAGAATCCAGAGTGCATGACTGATTCATGGTGCAATGCTAGGATTAAAGGTGGAAGAATCCTAGAATGCTAGGATTAAAGGTAGATAAAAGTGAATCAGTCCACTGGGTAGTTTGGCATTCCTCTAAACTTGAGAGCCTGAACATGGTATAAGAGCTAGAAAGAGGCTTGTCTCATCTCTTGTTTACCTTGCTACTTTCTGCCTGTCACAAACTGTTTCTCTTCTGTGATGCTTGTCTGCTGTGTTGCTTTGAAGCCAGGTTATCAGGGACTGAACCCTCTACAAACTGTGAGCTAAATAAGCCTTTCCCTCTTTCACTTTGGGTGTTGGGTATTTTGTCTCAGCAATGAGAAAAGCATATGACAGGACATTTTGCTGTAATCATTGTATTATGTAAGATATTATTGTCTTATTACAGAGCAGCCTGGGGCATGCATACCGTCTTGTATTTCTTACATTATTTATAAATACATCCAGGACAGCCAATGCCATATAACTAATTCTATCTGAGTCGCCCTTTCTTGTGTACTTATGTTATATATATTTTTTCTTTTTTTCTGAAAATGTTGTACAAGCAGCTGAAAATGTTGTACAAGCAGCATGAGTTATAGTGAAAACTATTTAAACCACAATGGATGATTAAATTTATTCTACCAAGTTCTGCCTTTCAGTTGGTGTGTTTGGATAGGTATTTTGTAGTAATTATTAACATGCTAGTTTCAGCCGGCTGCTTCATTGCTAATTATTTGTTCCTTCTGTTTCTCATTCATGTTTTGCTTCTCTCACCTTTTTGTGGAACATTTGACCTTCATTTAGAATGACATTTGCATTTCTTTAAGTTTTGGAGTGTATTTCTTTGTTCAGTGTTCTTAATGGTTTTTCTAGATAATACATGTGAACAACTGATCACAGACTACCAGTGCTAAACTTTAGTACTTTGTATGAGAAGTATACACTTTACATTTGTGAGATCATTTCATTCTCTTAATTTTACAATTGAAATTTTTATGGAGAAAATTTTAGATTTCAATGCAATTGTAAGAAATGCTAGAGAGCCTATCCTTGAATGTTGAATTCAGTTTTCCTCAATGGTAACATTTTACAAAATTATAGTGGAATGTCACAACTAGGATACTGACACTGATACGTCGTAGGTTGTGTTCAGATTCCCCCTTGAAATCCTCTGTGCACACAGATGTATTGTGTCCTGTGCAGAAATGCAGACCCACTGCAGTGATGGCACCACGGAAGTGCAGCACAAGGACCCCTCCATGCTGTGGCTCTTGTTGCTGTTGCTTGGTGTTTTTGAGATACGTTGTGCTGTATAGCCCAGGTTGGCCTCCACTTTGCAGGCTGCGGTTGCAAACGTTAGATGAACTGAACCATCTGGGGACACAGCCAACAGACACAACCCTTGGGAGCAGCATTTCTTCATTTACCATGGAAACTTGTCCCTCTGACTTCCAATGCTGTGTCCTTCCTTTGAGCTTACAGAGCGGGAGAGCTGATCTTGTGTCTCAGTTACTCTTCTCTCTGTGTCAGGACAAATCCCCGACACCCAAAATGAAGGAAGGAGAGGTATGTGTAGCTCACAGTTACTGGAGGTTTCAGTCCATACCTGGCTTGTTCCAAGGCAGAGCGGCACAGGGCAAAGAGCATCTATTCACGGTGGTGACAAAGAGTAGAGAGCAAAGTGGAGGAGTAGCGGCAACAATGGCAACAGAGAAAGTCTCTCTCTCTGTCTTGCTTGTGTTACATTCAGGCTATCTGCCCTCTAGGCTGGGTGCAGCATTCACACCCGTAATCCCAGCAGTACTAAAACCCATAATCCCAGTGGATCATGAGTTAATCTCAAACTCTAGAAGTCCCTGCCCCATGACTACATGAGACTTTGGGGGGACAACTAGACACAAACCATAATGCCTGGGCTCACAGCTGAGAAAGCTGCACGCTTTGGGAGAGGAAGCACCTCATGGTGGGATTGTGGGCAAAATCACTCACCTTAGGCCAGGGTCAGGGTCCTCTGGTCCGCTTCAAGGGCACAGCAGTGAACTCCAGTCTTCCCATTACCCTCCTTCAAAGTCCTGTGGCTGCCACTGAGCCGCACAGGGGCCAAGCTCTACCATACCGGTCTGCAGTAACATTTCACAGCCAGACTGCAGCCCAGACTCATATCCTGGGAGAGGGTTTTCTGTACCTCTTATTTATTTGTTTATTTATTTTAATTGAGCACATGCTTCTGAGCTCATCTCTGTATAGAACCCACTGGTATCATAGCATCCCTCTTTGTACCTTAGTGTCCTAGTGGGTTGATAGGCATTCTCATAGCCATCTGTATTTCTCCCCTACTGACAGCTGTTGGAATATTGTGCCCATTTAAAAATATTTTGTTATAGGGGACTGGGGAGATGGCTCAGTAGATAAGTGCCTGAGTTCAATCCCCAGTTCTGAAAAAAAAAATAAATAAAAATAAAAATGTTATGTTTTTAGCCAGAAGTGGTGGTGCACACCTGTAATCCCAGCACTTAGAGGCAAAAGGATTACTGCAAGTTTAAGCCCAGCCTGAACTACATAGTGAGACCTTGTCTCAAAAAACACAGAACAAAAATATGTGTGTTTTTTTGTTGCTGTTGTTGAATTGTAGTGGGTTTTTTTTTTTTTTTTGAGGGGAGGGGTTGCCTCCCTGTTCTTTATCATCTCTTTTTTATTTTACTCTTTAAGTTAGTTCTACTTTGGTGTCTCATGTTGAAATTGTGGGACATTTAGACTTCTCTATGATCTCTTTCACTTAATATTATGATCTCCATATCCATCCATTTTCTTACAAGTGGTTCAAATTCTGTCATTCTTAGGGCTGGTGAGATAGCTCAGCAGACTAAGCACCTGCTTAGGCAAGAGTAGGAACTAGTGTTCAATCCCCAACACCACATGTACTGAAGACATTTTTAAAAAAATGTCATTCCTTATGGATGGGTAGTATTTCATTGTGAATATATTCCAATTTTCTTGTCTATTCATCTGTTGGTGGACATATAGGCCACTTGTGAGGTACAGTTGTTACGCATTGTCCCACTGCAAATATGAGGATGCATGGGACACTGCAATGCAGGGAAGGGTGGAGCAAGCGGCAGTCCCAGCTGTAGTTTCCCAAGGACTCTCTGCACACTGATTTCCACAGTGGTAGGACCAGTTTATACTCCCAGCTTACACTTGCACCAGTGTGGAAGGCTTCCGTTGCCCAGACAGCCTTGCCAGCATTTGTTCCTTTTCGAGTCCATGATGGCAGCCACGACTGCAGTAAGGCGGCCTCTCAGCCTTTGTGATTATTGATACGTTGTGTCAACTCGAGAAGCTTAGAAGTTCTGCTCAGTGACTCAGCAGTTCTACATCCTGGGGTGTAAAGAAGTCACCCTGGGGTGGGTAGCCTGCTTACCACCCAAGGGAGGAACAGAAGCTCATGCCCTGCCCTACTTCTCGCTCTTGGTACTTTGCCATCTTCCACTGCAAAGAACAGTTGCCCCTCAGCCAGGCCACCCTCCTTGCCTTGGAGCCAGCTGGTTATGGACTGAAATCCCTCGAACTGTGAGCTAGCTTCCTCCTATACTGCACTGTGATCAGCTCTTAGGAGCAGGAAGCTCTAGCGCCCACAGGTCCTCCTAGCAGGGAGACCCATCTCCCACCCAGGTCCCACCTTTTTAAATTCAGCCCATCACACTACAAACCTGCCTCTTTCCCTTCCCTTTTTGTTTGGTACCCAGAGTTAATCCATCTCCTCTCACCAAAGAACAATGTCACTTCACTTTAATTACTGTAGGTAGCTGGTGTTCCAGGCACTCACTGACCACACTCTATGGCACGGTTGCTGCGTGTTACTTGTTTCTTACTGAATTTTTCTTTTCTTGTTTTTGTGGAACTGGGGGTTGAACTCAGGCCCTTGTGCTTGCTAGGCAAGCGCTTGTTTTACTGAGCCATCTCCCTGGCCTCTCTTACTGAATTTTTATAGTAAAAATGAAGTTAGAAGTTCCTAAAAGTGTTTTTCTCCTCTGTGCTTAGCATTCCCCTGGAGGGAAGGCAGAAAATTAGGGTCAGGGCAAAGGGCATGAGACACATAAGAGGAAAGATGGAGAACAAAAGAAGCAAAAGGTGAAAGAACTCATAAATGACTTGGAATGGAGTAAGCGCCTGTGTTAGCTTTTGATTACTGTGACAAAATACCTGAGAAAATCAGTTTAACAGCAGAAAGATTTATTTTGGCTCAAGGTTTAGGGGTTTCAGTCTGTGGTCCACTGGTGCTCTTGCCCTTAGGCCAAGCGTCATGGCAGAGCACAGCTGCTCACCTCGTAAGGGGAGGCAGAGAAAGCCAGAGGAAGGGGCTGGGCACAGCAGAGCTTTCAAGGACGTCCGTCCAGTAGCTTGCACCTACTGCTGGGTTCATCTGCCTTCCTAAGTTGTCACCAGCTGAGGACCAAGCCTTTAATACATGAGCATTTGGTGAATATCCCAGGTCCAAACTATAACAACAGAACCCTCCCCAGGGCGCTTAGAGCAGGCGGGAGCAACAGTCTGTGATGGGGCAAGGTGCTAGAAAAGGGATCTCAGGAGGGTGGGGGTAGAGTGGTAATAATGGATGCCAATGCCTTGTGCATTTTCCAGCCTTTGGAGGAAGAATGATTTATGCAAAGTTCAGATACAGCAGCAAATCTCCGGGATTTGCGGGTTCCACTTCTGGGGTAAAGGTGCTTGGGCCTATAAGAATTATCAAGAACCAGTTCTGTGTTTTTCAAAAGATGAATAAATTATTGTGTAGGTAATTTGTATTTGGAGGTTGGAGCAAGGAAATATCAATGTAGCAGAGCACAACATAAAAGCCTGGGTGGGGGCTCGAGCTTTAGGGGGAGAGAACTATTGTTACACTTGTACATCCCCAGTCCTTCACCCTACCCTGACAGTCAGGAGCTTTCCAATGCCTTTTTGTCAATCAATAAACGAATGCATGAATGAAAATTTTAGAAAGCAAAAAGGTCAGAATCTGTGAGCTACTTTGGGATCTCAGAGACGCCAGAAGTCTGCAAGAGTAGGAACTCTGGGCTTTTTACTCCTACATGGCACTCTTCAGATATTTGTCAAACCCACAACCTGTGCCCCGCTCCTGCCTTTGAAGGAGTGGCAGAAAGAAGGAAGCCCTGCTCCCAAGTGGCACTGTGGCCCCTAGGTAAACAGGGAGACTTCAGTATACAAACAAGATTGACGATACCAGGTGGCAAAATATGGACAAAACAGGTACGAGGGAAAGAGTGTGAAGGAGAACTTACACCCTAAGGAGTGGGCAAAGGCAAAAGCAGCCAACCTTGGGGCTGTCATATCTGAAATAGGCCTTGAGGCCCTGGCAAAATTCCCAGTGCTGCAGGAAGAAGCAGCACATAAATAAAAGCACAGAATGGGCCAGACTACACAGTGTATCCAGGAGAATACGGTGTGGTCATATTAGAACAAACTCAGGGCCTTGCACAGGCCAGGCCATCCATTACCACTGAGCCACACCAAGCCCTAAGAACATTGTATTTAAGTTAGTGAATCTGCCAGAAAAAAAATTTTTGGTTTTGGTTTTAGAGGTGCTAGGGATTGAACCTAAGACTTCACCCACACAGGCTAGGCAAATGCTCTATCCCTGAGATATATCCCCAGTCCTTTTTTAGTTTGAGACAAGATCTCACTAGGTAGCCTAAGTTGGCTTTTACTTAAACTTCTGATCTTCCTGCCTCAGCCTCCCTGTAGAAGGAATTATAGGTTGTCAGACTGATGTCAGAACGATTGAGGAACTGCAGGCAGGTCTCCACCCCCAATTTCCCAGTCAGAGGGTGGGGCCAGAATGGAGGACAGTGCCACATCAAAGCCATGGAGGGCCTGGACAGGGAAAAGCTGTGGATGACCAAGGGCAGCCCTCACCTCGAGCCTTCACATAGAGTAGCTGCAAACGCCTGTAATCCCAGCAGTTGGGAGACTGAGGCAGGAGGATGGTGGTGAGCTCAAGGCCAGCCTGAACTACATATGAGGCCCTGTCTCAAAAAAAAAAAAAAAAAAAAAAAAAAAAAAAAAAAAAAAAAAAAAAAAAAAAAAAAAAAAAAAAAAAAAGAAGAAGAAAGGAAGAAAGGGGGGGGGAGGAGAAAGAGAGAAAGAACACAAAAAAGAAGGAACACAAAGAGATCAAAAGGCAACAAGAAGAAAAGTAGAAATACCTCCTCTTGGATTTCAGGGCTTTTCTCGCTCCTGAGTTTAAGACGAATCAAACAGGTGTGTGTTCAAAGCGTGCAGGAGCGTCTCCCTTAGCTTTTAATCATCAGCTTCAAGAAAATTCCGATATCTCAGAAAGGAGAAAAGTACACAGCTGAGCACTGTGACTCATTTACACTTCAAATATACTTTGAATTGGTTATTCCTCAATTAATCAAATAGCTGGTGTATCCCTAAAGTAGTATAAAGTGACACGCTGTGTGAAATCAATTTTTCTTTCCAAAATCATTAAATCCAGTAGCCTGTGACTATATCCCTGCTAATTCTGGTTCTAGTCCTTTCATCCTCCATTAACTTTGGCACGCCTAACAGGCTGTCAAGAATAATTTCCCAGGATGTAAATAATTCAGAAATTAAAAATTAATAAATAATAACAGAGAACTACTGGGAAATAGGCTGGGTCAATTAGCGCACTCCGCAGTCTCCTCTTCGCAGCAGGGGGGGCGGCCGCAGTCGGGACTTGAATCTTCCCTCCGATTCTAGGGTCTGATTTACAGTTCTTCATTACTGGATGCAGTCAGCCGCAATTACCTCCATCGATATCTCGGTTCCTAACTTCAAAGAAACAGCATTTTCTCGGCTGCTTTTTTTCTCCTTGCAGCGGGCGCAGCTTGACATCCCCGGAATTTCTTCCACGCAGACTAATTAATAAGTCTTCAACTCACCATATTCACGTCGCCTCTTTGATGTGCTACCTTAGTCAATCATCCCATTTAATTAGAATTTCAATGATAAATTTACTTATCTTGTGGCTAGATGTAAATTAAAATAACAGGATTTTAATTCTCTTTCGTGCCGGGCTGGGTGGGGGGAGTGTTATGGCATTTCGGAAGAAAAAGTTTCAACGCAAACATGATATTATGTACTTTTTAAGGTGGGGGAGGGGAGTGTTCTGCAAAATCCCGCTCCCCTGGCTGCGAAACGGCGCTGCCGGGGGAAGAAGCCACAGCGTCACCTCACCAAGCCTTTCCCAAGAAAACAACTGTCTGGATTTGCAGAAATGATTGGCAGAGACACAGGTCTGTCTTCCCCAAGGGAAGGACTGTCTTCAGGGAAAACAGTATCTCCCCAAAGTCGAGGCTGGGATAGGCTGGCTCTCCTCTTTCTTTCCTCCTGTACCCTTTCTCCCTGGTTCCCATTTTAATAACTCCTAGAGCAGTGTCTTTGGATTTCCCAAAACATCACAAGGAAACAGCAGGGCTCCCCAAGAACACAGCAACATTAGAAAGGGACAAGATGTGACACTGAAAAACCGGTGAGTGAAGAACAGAAAGCAACATTTCATTTCTAGAAAATAATCTGGGGGCCAGGGGTATAGCTCAGTGGCACAGGCCCTGTTGGGCAAGCTCAATTCCCGGTACCAAAATAATAATGATATAATAGTAATAGCAATAATTATACCCTGATCAGCTGAGCAGGGCTGTGTTCCAGCACCACTGCACGCAGCACCAGTGCTAATTCCGCAGGATACCCACATTCAGGATTACCACCCCTCACCACAGACAGGGCACCCTACTGGGATGATGTGCTTCCTAAGGGTCACAAAGGTGGATGTGAGGAGGAAGAGCTCAGATGAAGTGGTGTGAGAGAAATGGAGGCTAAGCCCCTACCTACTGCTGTCAGACCTCGGGGGTCCAGCTTCCTGACAGGCTCTACTGTGTCGACTCTTCCAAAATAGATCTCCAGCCGGGTGTGGTAATCCACCACACCTTTAATCCCAGCACTCAGGAGTCTGAGGCAGGAGGATTGCTGCAAGTTGGAGGCCAGCCTGAACTACCTAGGGAAATGCTACAAAAAGCAAACTAGATCTTCCATGCTTTGTTCATATTATATACTTTGTTACTATAATGTGGTTTTGATGGCTGCTTGAATGTTTAGAGACACTGGGAGAAATTCAGCCACTACAGCTACAGTGTTTGCATCTGAAATAGCACTACTGCTCTCTGTTGCCAGCTGGGCAGCCCACATGTTATCTCAGCACCCAGGAGGCTGAGGCTGGAGGGTTGCCTGGGCTACTTTGTAATGTAAATTTAAGGCCAGCTTGGACTACACAGGGAGATCCTGTCTCAAATGAAGAATACAGTATTTTTAAATAGCAAGCAGAAACAGAAAAATCACATAGTCCATGTAAAGGTTTTGGAATAAGACAATGTGATTTTCTCACATTTTCTTAAACTGTGTTTTCCCAGGAATAAAATCACAGGCTGTTTTGTTTCTTGATTTTAAAAGAACAAGTTGCTGACAATGGGAACCGCAGTGGGAGTTTCCCCAGTGACTTCTCCTTGATCGCTGGAGCATCCTGCTTCTCTGCTGTCAGTAATGACAGCCAGCACCGCAGCAAACAAGGGTGACGGTGACCAGCAGAAGCAGGCATCTCCACTAGGAGATGCAAACCGCCACTTAATGCCGTTTGGGGACAAATCTTGGGGGATTTAATACAGTTGTTCTCTCACAATAGAACTCGGTTCATTTGCTACTTAAGACATGATTATTTAAATTAAAGTTAATTGGTTTCCTGACTCCCCTTTAGGGCTTTCGGCTCAGAACATTTCTATTAGAAAAATCTAATTTGTTCTCAAGTTCCTCTTTCTAAAATTTAGAATGCTGAAAAATGCTCTGATATTTTTAACTCTTCGTAGCAACAATCATGGGCTGATTCCAGAAGAAGGGAACAAAGCATTGAGGTCTCAGCCGCAGGTTTACAGATGGCCCCCGGGTCTCAGAGGACAGCAGCCTCCTGAGAGCCTCCTTCAGGTTCCCAGTAAGCCTTCAAGTGCCACCAAGGTCAAAGAAACCTGACGTGGGGGAAGCAGTCAGATTGCACCAGTGCTCTCAAGGCATCATGTTGGATGTGTGTGAATCCAAGTGCTCACAGAATCAGTGAGAATCAAGCTGCTCACAAACAATCACAGGGTTAATAAAATGCATCAATTTATGGTGTGCTATAGGCTGCGGCTCAATCTAGGGGCCCAGGCATGAGACAAGGTGCAGAAGTTCAACAGTGGCTGGCCATGATGACGCACACCTGTGATGCCATCGCTAGGGAGGCTGAGGCAGGAGGACTGCTTCAAGTTCAAGGCCAGCCTGGGCTACACAGTGAGATACTGTCTCCAGATAAAAAGTTCAGCAATGAAAAATCTCTCTCTTTCTCTCTCCCTTCTTTTCTTTTTCTTTTTGTCTTTTTGAGACAGGGTCTCTCTATGCATTTCAGGCTGCCCTTGAGCTCACTTTGTATCCCTGGTTGGTCTCAAGTTCACAACAATCTGCCTCCCAAGTGCAGGGATTACAGGCCTACGCCATCTCATCTCAGTGGCTGTAAATATAATGTCCTTTAGCAATAACACGCATAAAATGGGTGCAGTGTAATCCCAGCACTCTGGGAGGCTGAGGCAGAAAGATTGTCAATTCAATGCCAACATAGGCAATTGAATGACTCAGTGGGACCCTATCTTAAAATAAAAATTAACAAATGACTAAGGATATTGCTGACTTCAAAGGCCCTGGGTTCAATACTTAGTATCGAAAAAAAAGAAGAAAAAAAAAAAAGAAATAGATATGACGTCACCTCTAAGAGGTGAAGCTCCTCTGAAACAGGGGCCACATGCTTAGGCTTCCTTCTTGCCCTTCCTCCACCCAGTCTCCACCCATCGTTCACGCAGAACATGTTTTAGGGTGCTAATTCTGTACCAATCACTGCTCTGGACTTTGGAAATATGTGGAAAAAAAAAAAAAGATGGGCAAAACTCTCCAGCCTCGCGGAGCCTAAGGCCACCGAAGACACGCAGAGCTCCATCCACGGTCCTCGTAATGAACACTCAGTGCTTCAGAAAGTGTTACCTGTGGGAAAATAGGAACGGGGACCACGGCTGCCAGCAGGGGGCAGTAGTGTGCAGCTGGAATGACTTCAAAGGTGCCCTGAGCAAAGCAGGAGAGGAAGGAGGGTGCTCCTAGTAGACCTGGAAGGTGAGCAGTGTGGACAGGAAGTGAGAGAATAGGAACATCCAGGTCCAGAGAGAACAGGAATATACGGGTGCCTCTGCACAAATTAGAGAAGCACCCGTCACCTCAACATTCGCTGACCTAAAGAGAAAGTCCAAATTAACATCTCTGTGGACAGGACAAAGCAATGCACAAACTCATTATGCACCACGGACAGGGAAAGACAATTAAGAAGAAGTAACACTGACTTTTCTTGAAAATAACTTAATGGGGAGTGACAGGTGCTTTCCTGCTGAGGCCAGGTCGTGGTGGAGGTGCCCCTTCCCTACCCTACCTCCCCTTCACTAGTGTTTCTGAGGTGTCAGTGGGGGATGCCAAGAGGCCTGAGAACTACAAAGAGGTGAGGCCAGTGGTTTGTGGATAACTTTTCGGAGGAAGCCCCCGCTGGGTAGGGACGGTGCTGCGGCTCCTCTGTGGCCGGGACTGGGGCCTCACAAGTTTCAGGCCAGTTTCAATACCTGTCTCAAAATTTAAAAGAAAAATATTTAAAGCATCTGTGATGCAGCACACTTGCTTAGCACATAGGAAGGCCTGGGTTCGATCCCTAGAATCGCAAAAAATAGAAATATAATATAATCACAGAATCATAGCCTGTGTCCAAGAATCAGACCCCATCCCGGGACCTTGGAATCCCAGGGCTTATGGCACGCTGGGGTAGAAGTAGTGCTCTGTGGTTTCCAGGCATGTCCTGGTCCCTGAGAAAGCTGCCCTCCATAGGGTCCCTCTCCAAAAGCCCCCTCAGTGCTAAGCCTGGCCGCAAGGCTACAGGCAAGGCAGATGGTTGACAGGTGCAGGGGGCCTCGCTCCCCAGGCAGTGAACCCAGGCACTGCACTTAAAAGTATTCAAACAAGCTAGGCATGCTGTCACACGTTGGTCATTCCAGCACTCTGGGAGGCTGAGACAGGAGAATTACAAGTTTGAGCCCAGCCTTAGCAATTTAGCAAGACCCTTTCTAAGAAATAAAATGAAATGAAATAAAATAAAAATTTAAAAAAGGATTTCATTGCAGCTCAGTGGAAAGGCTCTGGGTTCAACTCCCAGATACACACACACACACACACACACACACACACACACAGAGTTCATTGATCCTCTGTGCAGGTCAATTTATGTGTCAGTTTGACTGGACTAAAGAGCACTGAGGTAGCCAGGAAAGTGCCATTTCTCGCTGAATCTTTGAGGGTGTTTCCTGAAGATGTTAATGAAATCAGTTTACCATGTATGTACACACACACACACACACACACACACACACACACACACACACACAAAATCCAGTACCTTTACCAATACAAGTGAGCCCCAGCCAGTGAGCCAAGGACCTGGACAGAGAAAAATGTGGTTCAAGAATGAATCTACTGTTTCTCCTGGGAGGATCTCCTGCTGTTCCTCCTCTTCCTCCTCCTCCTCCTCTTTCCTTGCCCACCTCCTCGTACTCCCCCTTTTCCTCCTCCTCCTCCTGCTGTTCCTCCTCTTCCTTCTCCTCCTCCTCTTTCCTTGCCCACCTCCTCGTACTCCCCCTTTTCCTCCTCCTCCTGCTGTTCCTCCTCTTCCTTCTCCTCCTCCTCTCTCCTTGCCCACCTCTTGGTACTCCCCCTTTTCCTCCATCTCCTCCTCCTGTTCTTCCTCTTCCCGCCACCCCATCTTCTTCTCCTGCACCTCGCTGAGTCACTTCGCTGCCCAGGGCTGTTGGGTCTTAGCCCTATGGACCCAGACTAGACTTGCACCACTGCCTCTCCCACTCACAGGCGTCACAGGACCTGTCAGCCTCTACAGTCACATGAACCAATTCCTATACTGAGTCAATCAATTAAAAAAAAAAAAAAGATGACTAACTTACTGGTTCTGTGTCTCTGGAGAATCCTAACATCCTAGGGAGTCAAGTCCTTTCTTCCAATTGGGGCTCTTCTCATATACAGTAAAAGCAAATCATTGCACTACATCTTGTACAAATTCCTGAATGTGTTCTACATGGGGTCTTACCGTCCTGGTCAGCCATGGCTCAGGGTTTCAGAGGATTTGGCCCATGCTCACCTGGTTCCAAGGCAGGAACGCTAGGCTGAGTGGTGGGATGGAGCAAACTGCTTAGTGCCTGACAACCAGGAAGCAAAGCAGGGGCAATGGCACAGAGGAAGGGCCTGGGACCAGAGAGCCAAGGTCACGCCTCCAGGATGGGCAGCGACATCTAGAAGAGTACTATCACTCATTGCCCAGGCTGTTGCCTAGCCAATGTAGTAGACAAGATTAGCCATCACAAAACAAACATAGATGTCATTTAATGCTACTGACAGTAGTTTATTATATAGTAATTGATAATCAGAAGAAAGCCCTGGAGATATAGTGATAGGAATATAGTATTCAACTGAAGTCTCAAAGAGAGAGAAGCTGTACTTGTACAGATAGTGGGTGAGAATTTTCTAAAATTCATGGGAGACATCAAGATAAAGATTCGAAAGTCCCTGTGAATAAAAAAAAAAAAATTAAATAAAAAGAGAAGCATCCTTAAATACACTGGAATAAAACCAAGTGAACCAAAATGAAAGAGCAGGTTTCAAAAGACTGCTAAAGAAAAAAGATAAGTTCCCTCTAAGCATCTAAAAGATAACTTTTTTCTTCTCATTAGATGATTTAAGAGGAGAAAGGAACGAAGGAATACTCAAAGAACTAAAAGAAAAAACCAGCCAGCAGCAGGAATCCCGCAACCAGCAGGAGGGCTGGGCCCTGAACGCCCCTCCCCCACTCCTCTCTGGGCTGCGGGTGTGCTCAGCTGAGCCTTCTCTGCGAAGTCCCTCGCACACGTGCACACACCGTGCGGTCCACGCGGTGCACCTTCAGGCACATGCACTACTGAAGTATGTACATTATCTTCTCCAAAAGCCCTTCAAAAGGCCAGCAGCGGGTGTATTTGCTCCATGGGAGGCCCTGGGGCAGGAGGAATGAACAGTGATGTAGATGAACCTCACAGCCATAAGATCAAACAAAAGAAACCAAATACAAAGAATTGTTAGTTATAGACAGCACAGGAACAGGTGTCCCGAAAACGGCTTGGGGTAGGCATGTTCAATCTGATTTTTTTTTTTTTTTTGGCCGGCTCAGCCTGCCCTGATGGTGGGGCTGGTGAGGCCTGTGGTGACAGGATCGAACCTCAGTCCCCTACCGCCTGCTTAAGCTTGCCTAAGCAAGCTATCTCACCGGACCTCAATCTGAAAATTTATCAAGCTAGACACACACACTGTTTAGGCAAATATTTTAAATTACTGCGTCTAAAGAATTACAATTTTTTTTTTCTTCTCTGGTTTTGTTGAGATGGGATCTTGTTTGTTCAGTCTGGCTTGAGCACTGTATAGTCAGGTTGGCATCAAATTCTTGACCATGCTACTGTCTTAGCCTCCCACGTTTTGGGATTACAGGAGGCATGCACCACCTACTAAAACTTAGAGGCCGGGCTGGCAAGATAGCTCAGCGGTCTAAAGCACCTCTCAGGGACTGCGGTTCATCCCGAGCACCACATGCCATGCCAGCCCCTGCCCCCCAGGGCGCGCTGAGCTGACCCCCCCCGCAAAAAAAGAATCCGTGATGTGTAGCGTGACACTGTAATAAATAAATAAATAAATAAATAAAAATTAGAGGCCGGCCTGAGTTCAATCCCCGGTTCCTCAAAAAAAAAGAGAGAAAAGGTTATTTTGTCTTGCCTTTGTCCTTTTCTTGTTTTTTTTAATCTTTTTTTTTTTTTTTTTGCCTTTGTCCTTTTCTTCTCCTGTGTCATGTGCGTTTGTTTCTGCATTGATTCCCCGAAGATCTTTGTGTGCATCCTCCTGCATTTGCTGGGGCAGGTACCAGCCCGCAGTTTCCGTACAATATGGCGGTGCTGTACAATCC
>PVKA01000667.1:80439-126878 GCA_004027165.1 Ctenomys sociabilis | reverse complement strand
CCAGCTGACACACAATGAATGAATGAATGAAATATAAGTAAGTGAACTGTGAGTGAATGAATGAACGAATGAATGAAATAACAGTGCAATCGGTGAACACTACAGACAACAGGAAAGCAGGAGACAGGTGAGAATGCAGGGTGCAGTCAGGGCTGCAGTGTGAACTGTCCCTATCCTAGAAGGGGACATTCAGGCAGGATGGAAGGCCTTGGGGAGGGACCCTGAGAACCTGCAGTCCTCTAGAAGTGGGAGGTACCATGGGCAGAGCAGAGCGAGGGAGAGGTGGAAGTGAGATTAGGGACTTCACTGTTGCCAGTCAGGGTTAGAACAAGTACCAGGTCACAAACTACCATGAATGTTTACAAATAAATTTGTGCCAATGGAAGACACATTGCCACTGATTCCCCCACTAAAGCCCTTATTTCAACACCCTCATCCCATCCTTCCTGCCACTTTGTGCAGCAGTGTGCTAGAGTCCTCTTTCCTGAGTGTCTTTAGCTTTTCTGTCTCATCTGCTTTGGCATCCTGAATTGATTCACACTATTTTTCTTGTCATTTTGACTTTAGGGAAGACTATGGTGGCTGAAAATTCAGGGTCATGCTTTTATGAGCTGGTTGGAGTTTTCCCTCTGGAAATGGGAGAAGAGTGAGGTGGGAAGGAACTGGGATTTGTTTGAAAGGAGCTTGTGTGAAAACTATCATCTAGAAAGGGCTTTGCTTCACAGTAGTGATGCCTAGCATAACCTTGGTGTGGTCTCAAATAACTTTGGTAGGTAAAGGACCCCCCAAGTCTGGAAGACCCCAGCCTGAAGATCCCTGTTACACTGAAAATAGTGCTACAGCTGGCACTGACTGCTTTGTTGGCTCTGCACCTATCTCTTTTCTCGTCTAAGTTGCCTACCTCTTCTGGGAACCTGCCATGCTTGCATTCATGAATTCATTATTGTCCTGCAGTGCATTAGGCACCTGAGGACTCCAGGCAGGGCCAGGGGCCCCGGGGACTGGATGACGGGAACCACGGCCACCTGTGGAGGGCTGCAGGGTTTGCCAAGGCCAGAGTCAATCTTCCGTCCCAGCTAGGACTGAGCTCTGGAGGAAATCTGTCCTGCGCAGGTCAGTCCAGCTCATCAGATTCTCCTGGGCCCTGCATGAGCTTCCAATAGCCAATCAGATTGATCTGTGTGTGGGAAACCTGTTTATTATTATCTGCCTCACTAAACCCATTTGAATATAGACAAAGTACTTTTTTTTGCATGATTTTAATAAATACTGAAACTTCCAGGAATGCAACCCCTATGTAAAACA
Organism: Ctenomys sociabilis; assembly: GCA_004027165.1. NCBI lineage: Eukaryota > Metazoa > Chordata > Mammalia > Rodentia > Ctenomyidae > Ctenomys > Ctenomys sociabilis. The sequence continues at coordinate 125,573 of PVKA01000667.1, read as the reverse complement.
AGAAAAGATTCTATTTTTTTTTTTCTGAACATTAATCTGGAAAAAACCAACACTGGGGATAAAGTAATAACAATCCATAAAACTTTGATCTTCCACAAGGTAATTCAAGATTCTGAAGTTTTTGAGAAAAATAAAAAAAGTAAATGCGTGGTGAATTTGCTCATTCACGGTTTTTTTCCTGAAATGTTTAGTGCTATATGTTGTTTGGGCAAATTTAATTAATCATGAATTCTATTGTGGTATGATACATAAATCTACCATATTCTTTCCCAGAGCATCATAATTTCTAAGTCAGCTGCATTCTGAACAAGCTTGCAAGCCACTACCACGGGCAATTCAAAAACATCAAAGGGTTCTAAATCCATTAGGGTTTAGAAAGTTCTGTTGGATGGCTTGAAGCAGTCATGTCAATTCATTCAACAAACACTACCTGTGCTCCACGTGGATAGGAGGTTCTGTGCCAACGCTGATTTTAAGGAAGGTGTGGAGCACAAGGAATCTCCCACCCCTGCTCCTTGCCCACCACCTGCTGCAGATGGGTGTGTATGGCTTGGTGTGGTGAGGAAGTGCTAGCCCCATCCTTAGGTGGTCGAGATATTACTTGTGTGCTCTGAGGCTGGCTTAGGTGGCAGGCAGGGCCTTCACTAGGAGACAGCTAAGGCATAGTACTCTGGGGGCCTTTTCATCTCTCTTTAAAATCTAATTTCAGAACACACCTCCTGTCAACCATGTTCCTTCCAGGGGAGTTGATGCTTTTTGTCTTCCAGCTCTTGCAGGTGGGCTGACAAGGGATGCTGGGGTGGGGGGATCCTAAGGCCACTGACAGCTAGACTCACCCTATCCATTGCAAACGCCAAGCTGACAGGCAGAGGCGGGGCCAGGATAGCAGGAGGAACACATGTGGCTTGTGGCACACGAGATTCCTTATCTGAGCTGTCCTTTTTGTTTCTAAAATTTGAGCCTGACACGGGCCTGATGGCTCGTGCCTGTAATTACAGCACTATGAGAAGTAGAGGCAAGAGTGTCCCATCTAGGCAATTTAATGAAACCCTGTCTCAAAAAATAAAACAAACTGAACAAACAAAAACATTTTGAACAGGGTGGGGATGTAGCTCAGTGAGAAGGATCTGTCCGAGTTCAGTCCCCTGGACTGAAAATCAAAAATGAAAGCCTCACCAGAGCTTGATGATGTGACCCAAGTTTGTCACCTTCAAGTTCCCCTGGAGGCTGCTGCTCAGCAGGTTAAAATCCACATTCCTGGGCTCCTGAGTGACGTCCACCAGCAGAAACTGCTAGCTGATTCTCCTCGAGATGCAGTGAGCACGGTGGGAAGGACAAGAACGGAGTAGGTAAACACGGGGCCTCTGGCAGGCCCACCCTTACTCTTTAGGTACCATGGAGCAAGTTTATTAAGTTGTCTCTCACCTCGCCTATACAAATGAAGACAACAACCAGCACCAGCACCCCTGAAGTTCCACAGGGCAGTGTAGTAAAGTGTATTTTGGTTTTGTTTTTGGTGTTTTAAGACAGGGTCTTGCTATGTAGTCTTGACCTTACTATGTAGTCCAGATTGGCCTCAAACTCATGGCAATCCTCCTGCCTCAGCCTCTGGCCTCCACGCCCAATATTTTTTAATGTTTTTAGTACAAGGTCTGCAGGGTACCACTACGCAGATGAGACTCCCAGCGATGCTCCTGTTTTCAGCCTCCTAAGCGCTGGGATGGCTCAGCGTACCCTGAGGGTGGAGTTGGCAAGGCGCGCTGGGGATTGGAACATGGCAGCAGCTGTGCCCTGCCTAAGCAGGCGCTTTAGTCTGCTGCGCTCTCTGGCTGGCCCTTACCACGCCCAGTTTGAGCTATGTAGTCCATGCCTGCTGTGGGTGCACATCTACCTCCTTGCACACTTGGGGGCAGTGTACAAAGGGCATCGCAAGGCCCGCGCGGGTTCCCCTCATTGCAGATGATGAAAGAGAAGTGGTGATGGAAACAGACCAGACTGCAACTGATAGCCTCTGGGGTCACGTGTTATCCAAGACAGTTTTTTTTTTCCCTGTAAGGAGTCATATACATGCATGAGTACACACACACACACACACACTCTTACACTGATGTGCTGAGCTGTATTTGATTAGTTCTGGGCAGAAGAGCATTAGGGCATCTGAAAACCACAACAGGAGACGTCGATTCTGATGGGCCTAAAGTTCAGGGTATTTCCTTTCAACTGAACTGGAGGGAAAGTACTTTGATATAGTGTACATATGGAAATATTTTACAGCACTCCTAAAGAGTTAGCTATTTTGTTCCATATCTTTGCTCTTCGATGTGTATGCGGGCCGACAAGTCAACGTCTTGGAAGATTCCATGTGGACCCTCAGCTGGAATATTTTTCCCAAGCCCTGTTGGTTTGCTTGCACGGACTGCCATGCGCATGGAGGACAGGACAGCGCTGATGGCCCTGGAGCTCCACTCTGGGCTTCTGGCCCTGGGAAGCTTGGCTGTGCAGCGAGGGCTCTGCGCTTCTCACCTGCTGCAGAGGTGTGGCTGGAGGGGTGGGCGCCTGCCTTTGGTGCATGCAGTCCAGCCACAGCCTGAGTTTGGGCTCAGCTTCTTTTGTGGTTGGAAATGCCTTTACCAATCTTGGAGTGAGACAAATCTTGGAAAACCATTCCTCACTCATGAATCTATTAACAGTAGTTGCTTTTAGGGAGAGGGAGATACAAGAAAGTAGCTTTTGCTTTTTGTGTTTTATCCTTTGTATTTCATGACTCTGAACGTATAAATCTTAACTTTTTTTTTTTTTTCTCTTTTTTTGTGGAACCGGGAATTGAACTCAGGCCCTTGTGCTTGCCAGGGAAGCACTTATCCCACTGAGCCATCTCCCCAGCCCAAACAATTTTCTTTTCTTTTCTTTTTTTTTTTTTTTGCGGAACTGGGGATTGAACTCAGGCCCTTGTACTTGCCAGGGAAGCACTTATTCCACTGAACCATCTCCCAGCCCATAAATCTTAACTTTTTAGAACAGGGGTCATAAAGCTGGGCATGGTGTTGCAAGTCTATAATCTCAGCACCTGGAAGCTGAGGCAAGACAATTGGCAGGAGTTCAAAGCAAGGCTGAGGGGCTGCGGAAATGGCTTAGTAGAATAAGTGCTTCCCTGGCAAGCACAAGGGTCGGAGTTCAATCCCTGGTTCCACCAAAAAAAAAAAAAAAATCTTCATCCCTATCTCTCAGGGCTGATAGATATTCTACTGAGACAGCTCAGTAGAATAAATGCCTGCCTGGCAAGCATAGGGTCATGAGTTTGGCACCGCAAAAAAAAAAAAAAAAAAAGCCTGGCTGGACTGCTTCGTGAGTTCAAGGCCAGCCTGGACTATATAACTAGAACCTGTCTCAAAAACAACAAGGGCTGCTAGGGAGGGAGATAGTTTGGAGGTCCAAGCGCCTGCCTGGCAACACAAGGGCCTAGATTGAATCTCAGGTACCTCATGTCACTGATCAGCTATGAGCTGCATAGTGAAACTTGTACCAAATAAATAAATAAAGTTAAAAATAATAAAACAACAACCCTCCCCCAAATAACAACAGGGATCTTCTGTCTGATGATGTTGTGAGCCATTTTTGTTATTTAGTCTTTATAGGTTTCTATATTGAAAAATGAAATGTAACAAGCACACTTTTAAAACTTAACTAGGAATAATTCTTTTATTTTAAAAAAAAGTTACTTGCTGTATACATTTTTTAAAAATTTACAAGTCTATATGATTTGCAAGGCAACTAGATATCAAATAATATCCTGGGTTTGATATTTTATTCATCTAAAAATGATGCTTTCACAAGATTTTTCTTTCATCATTAAAAGCGTAAACCATTTGCACTTAAAAGCCGAGCTCGGAGGCTGTGGAAGGCAGCCCTCTCCATGTAATATTTAATTACTGTTCCTCCATCATTAGCATGGGGCTAAATCTCTTTTAAAGACGTTTGCCTTTTTACTATGCCTGTAAATGCAGTTTGTAGATCTCAAGGTATCAAAAATACATTTTGGCCAGTCTTAGACTGAGTATGACTGGTTCGTATAAAAGAGAACTACTGCCCTGCTGTGGCCATGGAAAGAAATTCTAGATGGAAAGTCAGAAAAAAAAAAAAAAAAAAAAAAAAAAAAAAAAAAAAAATATATATATATATATATATATATATATATATATATATATATATATATATATATATATATATATATGGTTGCATCGCAATGGCTTTGCTGGTCAGATGGATATGTATAGCAACATCTCTAGCTAGTTTAAATTACTGTGTGGTTAACTGTATTGTGGACACATGTTGCCTGTTTTTTTAAAATTTAGACTTCTTCCGAGCATAGCAACCCATCTTTGCCAGCCTCTGCCCAAGTCTCTTACCTCTCCCCTGACCCCCACTGGCCTTTGAGATAGAGCTGTCAGATGGGAACTTCTGCAGCTCCCTAGTCCTCTTTCACATCTAAAAACTTTATTTGTTTGTTTGTTTATTTATTATTATTTATCCAACTCAAGACTTCATGCTTGCTAGGCAGGCACCAGATCACTAAGTTATTTCCCAGCCCCCTAATACCCTTAATGTACAGGGCTGGGGAGATAGCTCAGTGGTCTAAGCACCTGCCTGACAAGCACAAGGACACGAGTTTGATCCCTGGTGCCACATGCTGTACCAGCCCCCAGAACCCAAGTGTGCTATGCTGGCCCTGAAACTGTGCATAGTGACCCACACCTGTAATTCCAGCTGAGAGGCTGAGACAGAAGGATCACTATGAGTCTGAGCTACATAGTGAAACCCTGTGTCAAATAAAACAAAACAAAACAAAAAAAACTTGAATATACCTAACAACACACACTTTAGACGGCAGGCCAGGACTCGGCCGCTTTCTGCATGTTACCTGTGTCAGTAGGCCTCGGTTTCTTTATCTGACAAGTAAAGCAACAGCATCTCCTTTGAAGAATTGCTGGACAGGTTGCAGAAAATGCTCAGGGTTCAGCCTAGTCACCTGATACCTCTGGACGCTCTGCTTCCTTCTGTGGAGGATGGCGTTGCTGGTACCCAAAGTAAGCTTTACCTCTGTTGGGCTCCATCTCAGACTCTTGCCATCATCCTCACTGTGTTTAGTTCTTTATTCTTCTCCTCTCTCCTTAGGAAGGTCGGTCCCTATCTCTTCATGATCTTCCCTCCTCGTTTTACACAGAATGCCTGTGTGCATCTGCCTTTCACTGCTGAGATCAAGCCCCCCTTATAGATGTAACTTAAAGAAGAAAAGTTGACTGGGGCTCATGGCTACAGAGGTTTTAGTCTGCGGTCAGCTCACTTAGCAGAGAGATCAGGGTGGAAGGGCACGGTGGAGAGAGACTGCTCATTGTGGCAGCCAGGAACGGGGGGAGAGGGAGAGACAGAGACACAGGGGCAGCAACAGGGACACATGCCTCAGGCTACACACCAGTGGGCTTCCTCCAAGCAGTGCTCACCTCCACACAGCACATCCAGCTGTGAGCTCACTGATGGATTCATCCGTGATAAAAACCATGTTTGAACTTCTGAGGAGAGGGCGGAGTGTGAACAGCAAACGGAGGGCCTCTCCAAGGTTTGGGGTCCAGATGTTACGGTACAGAAACACGAAGAAGAGGGAGCGACGTAGGTCCCTGGGACCAGCAAGGATATAGGATGAGAATGGAAGCTCATGGGCAGAGCAAAGAGACAGGATGTTAAGCAAGAAGAAGGAGGTGGCAAGTGGGCCCTGACTCTTTGCGTGGGAGGTATGACTCCAGCTTGCAGACACACTGTGACTACTGGTGACCTCAGGGGCCTCCACAGAGAAATGCGGTGGAACAGAGCAGTGGACACACAGACTGCAGTGGCTAGTGAGTTATTTGGGTTCAGATGCCCCCCAGGAGAGGGTGACTGGCTGGTAGCCATCTTGGAGAGGGGCCAGCTGAGCTCAGAATTCAGGGCTGCTTCCGGCTGGCTCCATCTTGTGGCTCTCAGTGTCTGGGTGAGGCAGAACTGAGGTTCAAGCCAGTAGGAGATACACAAAGTGTTATAGCCTGAACAAACCCGGTTCCAACCTCACAGCCAGAAACCAGCTTGAACGTCAGTGGAAGCAGTGGTGCTGGCTTGCTGGAATTAATCAACATGGATCTGGACTCTGCCCACTTTGTCTGCCATTGACTGCAGACACCTGACTTAAAATGGGTATTTTAATTGTTTTTTTCTTGATTATCTGTTCTTTTTGTTAGTATGAATATTGTTTCTAGGTTTTGTTGTTGTTGTTATTGTTCAGTTCTGTTCTTGTTTTTATTTCTTCCTTCTTTCTTTCCTTCTTATCCTCTTTACTAGTTCCCAAAGTTTATATAAACTTCCTCTGTCCTCCAGTCTTGCTTCTAATCTCTCTCTCTCTCTCTCTCTCTCTCTCTCTCTCTCTCTCTCTCTCTCTCTTTCTTTCTTTCTTTCTTTCTTTCTTTCTTTCTTTCTTTCTAGGGACATGACCATGTAGTCCAGGTTGGACTTAAACTTAACTATGTATCCAGGGATGACCTCAAAACCACACTGATTCTTCTGCCTCAGCCTCCTGAGTATTGGGATTATAGTTAAGTCCTGCCTGGCCTAACCTGTTCCTCTTCTTATATTTCTTTATTTTTCCCCTCTAACTCATTGTAAGTTTCTCCTGAGGGTAAAATTGCCATATTGAAGGAATATTTACTGTATATAATTTTCTGTATTATTTTAGATTTTGTTATATAACTACGAATCTAGTTCATATGGTTCAAGGTGGCAAATTAATAGTTATCACAGTTTGTCATTTTCTAGGCTCTTTGGTGTTATTGTGATTGGTGAGTGTACTACCTTAGCCAAGGTAACATACTGTTCTAATCAGTTGTTGTTCCTGGTTTGCCAAGACTCTGATTGCCTAAGAGTCAACAACACTATGGGGCAGTGCCAAAGAGCCAGGGGCTAAGTCAAATGCACAGCACCTTCTTATCCCCAATAAATTGAAGAGGTAGGATCTCGCAACAGACCCAAACTCCAGAAGCCATCTACACCTGGAAGGCATGTCTGAGAAGTAGTCAGAAGTAGTAGCTAAGGATTCTAAACGCTAGCTCAAAAGCTACTTGTCACAAGCAATTTATCAGGATCAACCTAGAAATTAAAGTGAGAAACAAAATAGAAAATGAGGAGACACTTAAGCAAGATGCAGTGCCAGACTTCCAGCTTGCCAGAGGCAAACCCAAGGGGCAATGAAGTGGAACACATGAAAGCCACCCAGCTGGACTCTGAAGTGGCAGCACAGAAGTTACGAAGTAGATGAACGAGGCTCTGGAAAAAGTCAAATCAGAAATAATTTTGTCGAATCACTGCAGAGAAGGTGACCATAATGAAAGATATGATTAGTGACTCTAGAGCAGACAGAGATTTAAAAAAATAGAGGAGCTTAGGAAAATGATGGAAACCCCCAGTGCCCAACATGGGAAAGAAATGGAATCCGTGAATTGAATAGAAATCCAGGGGTTTAAAAATTCCATTAAAAGTATATGTACCAGAACGAGCTAATATGAGAATAAATACAGATATAGAGGACAGGCTGTGACTAGGGATCATAAAAAGAAAGATGTATTTCTTCTTTCTTTCTTTTTTTTGAGACAGGATCTCGCTGTGTTATTTAGAGTGGCCTTGAACTCACTATATAGCCTAGCCTTGCCTAAAACTCATGGTGATCCTCCCACTATCAGCCTCCCCAGTAGCAGGATTACAGGTGTGAGCCACAGTGCCCTGCTTAAAAGATTTCTTTGTTTGTTTGTTATGTTTTCTCTTTTTGAGACAGGGTTTCACTGTGTAGTTCAGACTGGCCCTGAACTCACTTTGTAATCTAAGCTAGCTTCAAAGTTAGAGTGATCCTTTTGCTTTAGTCTCTTCAGTTCTGGGATTACAGGCATGTGCACCATGCCCAGCCTAAGATTTTTAAAAACTATCAAGGTATTATAAGAAATGTATCCAGAAGCTGTTAGACGATCCAAAGAAGAATAGCATAATATTGACTGGAATCAATGAAAAAGCAGGACCCAGGTATGGCGGCACGCACCTGTGATCCCAGCACTTGGAGGACGATTTCCATGAGTTTGAGGCCAGCCAAGGCTACAGAAGTGCATTCAAGGCCAACCTGCACTACACAGTGACTCCCTATCTCAAAATAAACAAACAAGATAAAGAAAAAAAAAGAGCACAAAACACATAAAAAACTCTTCACATACACCAAAAAACCCCCCACAAAACGTAACTGTTCACAAAAGCAATGAAAATACTTTTCAAGCAGGAAAAAAGTATTTGATATACAGTGAGTGAGACATAGAATTCCAACTAGCCATGATCAAAAAAACGACAAGGCAAATAATAAACAAGATTTTAGAAATTCAACACAAGAACAGAATATTAAAAGCAGTCAGAGAAAATAAACAACACCTATTAAAGGAAAGTAGATCAGAATCACAGCAGAATTCTCACAACCCTCAAGTCAAAGAGAGCTTGAAGTATTTGAACCCCTAAAAGGAAACATCCTCCAGCAAACTGATGAACCCCACAGAGCTATCTTTCAAAATGGATGGAGAAAGAAGATAGCTCAATGACAAACAACATCTGAAGAAATTCATTACCACAAAACCTGATCTCCAAAAATGTTCTGAAGGACAGTCTAAAAAGATACTGAGAACCACAACTCCATGAACTTCACCACAATGAATCCATCAGGCAAGGCAAGAGATTAAACAAAGAGTATTAAAAAGTGAAGCAACAACAGGAAATAAACATGACAAGGATAAGCCAATAATGATCAGTTATAGCCATCAGTGTACATGGTCTGAATTCACCAATCAAAATAGTCTGATGAATAGAAGAAAAATCCAACAATAGGCTGCATACAAGAAATACATTTTTTCCCCTGGCAAGTGCAAGGGCCTGAGTTCTGGTTACACACACACACACATACACACACACACACACACACACACAAAAAAAAAAAAAAAAAAAAAAAGGAAATACATTTCAGACACTATTATTTCAGAGTTTTCAGGACTGTGACTTCCAATTTCTTCTGCACTAGTGTCTCTTGCATTTGTTCTGGATGGGCTTGGAGCCTGAGACTGCATTTTGCTCCTTCTCTTTTGTCATTTTGTATATAGCAGTGTTCTCTGACCTTTGGTGCAGAGCTTTGGTACAGCTATTACCTTAGCACTCTCATAGATCTGGGTCTAGCAGTGTGTCTCAGTTTACTGGATCTGAATCTACCAAGTCTGAACTTGTCTAGCTGAGCCTGGCTGGGGTCTGGCTCCTGTGCTTGGCTTCTTCCCGCTGTAGCCTGTGGAAATGAACCTGCTGTGCCCCACTGGCAAGATGTTCTGCTCCTGGATTAGCTGGCTGGGTCTTGCCCCTAGCTTCTCTGCTGAGAGCTCCAATGCAGGGTTCTAAACCAGATCTGTCCACTGCAGGAGGTTCCAGTGGGTGGCAGGTGTCACCCTCCAGGCCTATCTGGTGTGCTGTGCTCAAGAAACATATTCACTTCAAAAAGAAATTCATGGACTGAAAGTTAAAGGGTGGAAAAACATACTCTATGGGACAGGAACCCAGAAAAAAGCAGGAGTAGCAATTCCATTTGTAGACAAAGTGGATTTCAAGCCAGTACTGGTTAAGACAGACAAACAAGGTCACTACAATCTTGTAAAGGAAACAACCTAAGAGGAAGAGATATTATAAATATATATGCACCACATACCACGGTGCCCAGCCATATAAAGCAAATATAAATGAATATGAAAAATAGGCATTGTATGATTATAATGGGGAACCTCAGTGCCCTATTGTTACACATAATTCAACAAGACAAAAACAACAACAAATATAATTCAACCACACTTTATTTTTTTTCAACCACACTTTTGAATAAATGGACTTAATAGATGTCTACATAGCATTTATTCCACCTCACAACATCAGAATATACACATTCTCCTCAGTTCCTCATGAGGCATTCTCCAAAAACAGTCTACTTCCCAGTTCATACAACATGTGTCTTGGTTATTTTTTTCTTGTTCCTGAGACAAAATACTAGACAACTCAAATTAAGGAAGGAAAGGTTTATTTAGCTAGCAGCTTGTGGAGGCTTCAGTCTCTAATTTGCCAGCTCCAAGGCAGAATGGCATGGTGAGGGGCAACAGCTTAACCCCGCAGAGGACAGCCAAAGCAGCAAGAGCTAAGGGGAGGAATGAGCCTCTTTTCCTCGCTTATAGCGTACGTGGGCTATCCACTGACACCATCGCTGTGCCCTCCTCTTCCACAAGCTCAGGAGGGGGATATTTACAAAGAGAGGAACCTGGCCCCTTGCTGAGTCCCTTAGTCAAATGTCTACACTTGACACAATGAATCAAACAACACAGCATTTACTAAGTAAATGCACAAGAAATGAAATTACCTCATTCGTGTTATCAGATGGTGGTGCAAGGCAGTTAGAAATCAATGGCAAAAGACACCACAAGAACTTCATAAACACATGGAAATCAAATAGCATCCTCCTGAACAACCAATGAGTCACGAGTGAATTTAAAGAAGAAATTAAACAGTTTCTACAATTAAATGATAATGCCTGTGTAGCATCCTGGAATTTATGGGACACCATTGAAGCAGTCTTACTAGGGAAATTGATAGTGGTGAATTTTTGTCTTGGATTAACCCACAATAAGTTTATGCCCCCACAATCTGATCATTTCCCAGAAGTCCATTTGTGAATAAGCGAGGTTTTGGGGGGGGGCATGTTTTAAATCAAGACCACAACAATGCCCAAATGTTACGACCCTTAAAAAACTCCTGCTCCAGCTCTTTCCCTCCAGTCCTACCTGGCTACAGATGGAACGTATGGTGGATAAATCCTACATTAGCTCACTTGCTGTTCCCATCCAGTTCTCCTTTCTGCAGTCTGGTTTCTCCTGGTAGTCAGCTACTGAAAAACAGCGATCACCAACTGCGGTGCCAGCATTTTCCATAAGACCACATTCCAGGCACCTAGCACAGAGTCCAGTCAAGCCTTTATTATATGGTGGTCAAGCGAGTGCTTGACCACTCGCTGGCTAGAGGCCACCAAGGGTCATCCATCAAACCCCATAGTTTCAGTTTTACTGTGGTTTGCCAGGAACTCTTTCTGCAGCTTCTGGGCTCCTGCTCCCGTGGTGCCTCTCCTTCAATCCTGTGTTTCTACTTTGCAGGCTCCCCCTGTTTGCGGTGGTCATCCTGCAGGCAGCAGTCCTCAGCCCTTCTCCTTCTCACTCCTTTAACTTCAGTCTATAAGTTTCCATGATTGCAGCCTGTGCTGGGTGCTAAGTGTGTGCATATTTCTGGGTCGTCTAAGCTCATGGCTTTCATCGCCTCCACCGGAGGGCCATGGACCCTTCTTAAATCCATCCTCACCAACTCGGTCTTGTGTTTCGACACAGCTTCTTGTGTGAGGATGCCCCCCACCCGCCTGACCCTCTCTCTACCTGTGGGCTCTTTTCTTGGGCCCAGCAGTCTCTTCCCAACCCCCCAGCTTCTCCTGCCCAGGGTTCTTCTGAAAGGATTGTTCTCACCTTGCAGGCAGAGGCCTAAAGAACATCTGGGGTGGGATGATAGGCAGGGGTATTGAATTAGGATCCTCCTGGATCCCCTACAAATTGCAGCTGTCTTCCAACCCTGTCTCCTGCTAGCACAGAGCCCACTGCTAATTTCTGAGCTCCTTGTCTGGGCCAGGAGCAGCCTTTCCCCATCCAGCCAAGAGCTCCCAAGGCCATTCATTACTGCACAGTGCTCTGTCTCCCAGACTCATTTCCAGTGTATCCAAGCCCTATGTTCATTTTTAAAAGTCAAATTCTGCTGACTCCATTCACAGAATTGATCTTTCCCCTAGATAAAGCCCGACCTGTCCCTAGTCCCACCCTCTATCCCAGGCTGGCACCATCTGTCATGTGGACTTGTGTGCTACAGTCCCCAAGCTTTTCTGCCTTAAGTTTTTCTGTTGCCCCACCATCTTCCACAGAATGGCTATGCTAAAACACGCTGTGGCATATGCTTCCTCTGGGTAAGAAATCTGAAGGATCCCGCCCTCTCTGCTTTGGCATATCCTTGGCCCCAGAACTTTCCTTCACCCTTGGGCCATCCCTCTGCCCAGCAGTGCCTGAGCTCTTCTGGAAGCCAGTCCTGTCCACCTCCTGATATTTTGTAGGTGCTGATTGCTAGACAGCACCGCAGTCTCGAGACTGCAATTACTCTGATGAAAGTGGAACTACTCTGATGAAGGTGGAACCCCAGCCACTCCCTGCAGCACCTCCAGACAGGACTTGTCTTTGACACAAGTGCCACATGTGCTTGGGGACTGAAGGGAGGAATGAGCATGCACAGCACCATCCCGTCCTTGCCTCTATAGGCAGGAATTAGGCTATAGGAGGGGCTGTGAGGTGGAAAAGAGAAAAGATAGCAGTACAAGCCAGTGAGGCTGAGGCAGAAGGTTCACCACAATTTGCAGTGAGCCTGGGCTACACAGTGAGTTCAAGTCCAGCCTGAACTACATGAGAATACCTGGAAAGAGTGCTGTACTGCTGCTAAGATGAGAGAGCAGTTATCTGCTGTGTTTCAACAAAGTATTGTTTACAGCTTTTATTTTAACTGGGCCTGGTGTTGCATACCTGAAATCCCAGCACTAGGGAGGCTGACTCAGGAGGATAGTCAGGAGTTTGACCAGCCTGGGCTCAAAAGGCCAGCCTGAACTATGTGGCAAGACCCTGCTCAAAAAAGAAAATATTTTAATTACAAAAGCAATGTATGTGTATTATGGAAAATGAGGAAGCACATAAAGCTCTGAAGAAGAGGAAATAATTGTCATTTTGTCACACTGATACTGTCATAATTATGTTCCTCTAGTCGTTATTTTCCCCCCTGTATTTTAGTACAGGGTCTACAGGGTCCCCTATGGACTCGTTGAAGTGCCCATGCTTAGCGTCCCAGAGCTGGATTACAGGTGCGCGCCAGCAAGCCCAGTCTCAATCATGGTCTCAGCATGGCCCGGGGTCGGGGCTGGCATGGCACACCAGAGGATCGAACCCCGGCTGCTGCATTGGCCTACACGGGCGCTTTAATCCGCTGAATTATTTGGCTGGCCCCTCTAGTTTTTCTCAAATACAATTTTGTGACCTGATTTTCTTCATTTTGGCCTGACTGTGAACATACCCATTGCAGGGAAGGAACAAGCAAACAAGTGCCGTCCAAGGTGTCATTTGAGAGGTCGTACAGTATTGCACTACATTTATGCTTCCTTGTGTGTTTAATTAACCCACTATTTTCACTTAAGTATTTTTAATGTTTCAGCAATGACTAAAGATCAAGTGGCAATGTTCCTCTTAGATGATAAAATGCCTCTTAAAACGAATAATTAAAAAAGAAATACTGCGAAGGTCTTACGGGGCCTACACTAATTCAGTGCTAGGTGGTGAAAAGGTTCTGGGCACTGTAGCTCTAGTTTAGCCAAATTGACCTAATCCAACTGCAGGGCAGTTCAACTTGGCAACCAGGAATACATTTTTTCAACAGTACTTAATGTAAGTTTCAAACGAGAACAATAACAATATCATGTTTCCACAGTATAACGTAAGGCTCTCTTACCAACTGAAATGTGATAGTTAAAAAGGTTTTCATTGCGTTGGTGGGTAGGTCCAGAGATGATTGGCATTGAAGCCAGCAAATGAAAAAGGAGTTCCACCTCAGTTGTGAGTGGCACCAACCAATAGCCTTGCAGCATTGAGACTATCACGGTAAAAGGCGGAAGTGGGTACACTTTTGAAGAGCTCTTTTCTGCTTCAACAGGTGTGCCTTTTGCTGTGGACATGGCTGTGGACATTCACACTTGAACTTCTTCAGCCTTTTGAGGCTAATCACACCAGCGACTCTCCAGGGAGCTTCTAGACCTTTGGTCCCTGCTGGGGGCTTCATTCTAATCCCTCTTGATCATGGCTTCCAGCTTTTGGACTAAGCATCCTGGATCCTCTGTCCCACAGGACACAGCCAGCCATTGTGGCCTCTCTTGCCTCTGATCCTAGAAGGGAACCTATTAAAGCCCCTGGCATATAAATTTCTCTTATCCATTTGAGTGATAATTGTCCCTCATATGTCCAGCTGCACACTTCCTCAGACATCCTGTTTTGGATGTACTAAGGGTTGAACCCAGGACCTTCACACTGAGCTACATCTCCAGCCCTTCTTTTGACGTTTATTTTAAGATAAGGTCTTGCTAATTTGCTAAGTCTCCCAGGCTAGGCTGGAACTTGTGACTCTCGCAACCTCCAAGTTGCTGGAATCACAAGCCTGTGCCACTTTCTCTGCTTCATATTCCTTCTTTGATATCTAAGTCATGAGGGGTTAGATGCTATTAATAAATTTTTGTGTTGTATATAGTAGAATAGAAGAAAGAGAAATGGTTAATGGATATAAATATATTCATAATAAAAAGGAAGTCATAACAAATACAGGGCTTAGCTCTTCAATTGCTGCCAGGTTCATAGCTGGTATTTATAGGTTTAGTCTTCCACTAACAGTTTCATATTCTCTCTGCCCTCAGCACAACCCTCAGCTGGTGACAGTCTCCTGCCTGATGGTGTCACCTAAACCTTAACTTCTGCAAGGTTGGTGTCACTAACAGGGCTGCCCTATTGGCTTGCCATTTTTATTGGCCTTTTATTACAGGATCCAAGATAAGAGGGTAAGAGAAACAAGAGAGAGCTCAAGGGGTCTTCTGCATTCTGGACAGACTTTTCTTTATAGCTATTTAATAGTGAGAACTCACTTTTCCCTATATTGTTCTGAAGTCTTCCCTGTGGTCAGTTCAATACCTTTTTATTTGCCTTTTGATTCCTAGCATGAGGACACTTGGAATGGCCACAGGACTGTTTCATTTTCCAGTTTAACAAAACCACTGTTATATCTTTCTCCATGCTATTCTCCTCTACTCCCTCCCTTGCTCTCAGTACTAAAACTTCTAGATCAATAGAGCCCAACATTGTACAAATGCAAAACTGATGAGAAGCAAAGATTTCACTAGTAGATTACTACAACTAAGAAGGATAAGATCCATTTCCATTTTCTATGATAGATTCTTAAATCTCTAGGCCCTTAAATCTAATCAGAGAAGGAATATCATATATTGATCACATATTGACAACATATATATTTGAAGACATTGTTCTGTCCCAAAAGGTTTGCAATCATAACTGAGTTCAAAAAGCCATGTAATGATGACACATAACTGCTTACAGATAATAGGGCACATACTGAGGCAGTGAATTTCATGGACATGAGCCAGTTGCCACAAGTCATGGCTGTCAAATGAGTTCCATGGTCAGAAGCAGTGCTCTGTGATACACAATGATGACCAAAGGACTGTGTAAGTCCATAGAATAGAGATTTTTGGGAGCAGTGTGTGGCTAAGTAAGGAAGATTTAAATTTACTTTTAAATGTCTGCTTCAGTAAAGCCAAACACCTACCGGCCCTTAGGTAATTAACCTGTTTCTGGTAGTTGTTTCATCCCCCTGAAGAATGATACCATACCATAATCCTACTGCTAATCTCCACTGTTCCCACAACAGTGGCTCCAGCCACTGGTGAGTGAAAGGCATATACAGCCCTATGTCCCTGTCATGACTGTGTTGTCTGTGGGTATGTTGGGCAAGAACAGAAATGAATGGGAAAAGAAGTTGATGTCTACATCTTGCCAACCTGATTATGAATAACCTACTACATATGGGCCTGGCCTTAGTGAGCAGTCAAATATATCTTCCCAGCCTGACCCATACAGTGAGTCTGTCCATGGGGCTGACCTTCAGACTTCTTCAACAACTTTCCAACTGCATTTCATCTAGTTCCTAGACAATCCAGCAAAATACTTAACTAGTGCCTATGAATTATTATAGACCTTCAACTCTTCACATCACTCCTTGCAAGCAAAATGAACAACCAGGTATCCTGCTAAACTTCTCTGCTGGGAAGATTTCCCCTCCTTTCTTTCAGGCTCACCTCTTTCTACCCCAAAGCAAGGCTATAGTACAAAGCCATCTACTTTTAGGTAGGACAAGCACACTGGAAGACTGCTACCTATTTCTTCTTCAGTCAACTAGTCATAGGCCCTCTCCATGATATATACATACATATAGGCTGGGACAGAAGAGGCAATATAGGCCATGTCCAACTGAGCTATATCTCATACAGCTTACGAATACCTTTAATCCCTACTTGGTCTTGTGCACAACACTCTCATTTGATGATGGAATACTGCTATGGATACTAATATTTATTATGAGTTGATAGATTATTAACCATAATACCAAATAGGATAGGTAATTCAGATTTTATAGAAACTTGGTGGACATGGTCAATAGTGTCCTTTAAGGCTCAGTAGCAAGTCAGAAACTACAGGATGGCACAGGTTTGTTCCGAAGGCTTAAAGGTTTGTGCTGTGGTTCATCTACTGGTGCTGTCATAAACTCCATTGACATCCTTGTCTATGGGATCTGGTAAGTCAAATGGACCAAGTGCCAAGAGCCATTAGATGTTGCAGTTGTCCCTGAAAACTAGCAGTTTACTGGATTACTTGGTAAGTAAGTCAGTATACTATCACCAAATGAGGTATATGTTGCCTCCAAAATTCCCAAAATGGTTCTATAAGCACTGTTAGTGACAAAAACAAAAAGCCAGTCAGATGCAGCCAATACCCTTTACTCTAGAGGGAGTATCTCACATGTTACAGAGCATCTACCCTTTAGAAATGACGAAGTCCCATTTGTCAACTTTTTGGTTTCTTTTATCATGGTATTGGTATTCAAATCATTTTTCAATAGCTGAGTTATGAACTATTAAAAGTGCAAAACTTATTCGTGGCATGCTGTAAAAATCTATATATCAGCTCAATAATGAGTCTCAAGCCAAAAATGTCTGTCTGACCTGGATTAATTTAGTAAGTCACACTGATAACATATTATGTTAGTATTTCTTAACAATTGTTATTGCTCTTATTATTCTTAAAGAAAGGGGTGTAAAAGTTCTGCGACCTAGGGGTTTCTCAAAGAACCTTTGCAATGGTCTCCATTCATTCACCAAGCTCCTTGAACCTGGAGAAGCTGGTGTCCAATCAGCTGGCGTCAGCAAGTAGGGCGGGGCTCAGTTAGATCCGGTTACCACCGCTTTTCAAGTTTAGCCACGTCTGAGACCTTACAGGTCCTTGAAGGTATATAATAGCAGACCGAGCCATTGCCATAAAACCAAGCTCCTTCTTCCAACTTAACTTTAAAAAAAAATTGATGTATAGACTTAATTATCCTGTTTAGCTGTTCTAAGCTGTTCGTTCTCTTTTTCTGTGATTAGTTATAGAGCCACCCCTGAGCTTCGTGGACCTGCCTGTCACCGGCTCGCGCATGCGCGGGCCACAAAGAGGGCGGGCCGGCTTCCGGCTGCGTGTGGGGCTGGAGGCCCGGGCTGGCGCTGCCGCCGTGGACATGGAGACTTTGTACCGCGTCCCGTTCCTAGTTCTCGAATGTCCCAACTTGAAGCTGAAGAAGCCTCCATGGGTGCACATGCCGTCCGCTATGACGGTGTATGCCCTGGTGGTGGTGTCCTACTTCCTCATCACCGGAGGTAACGGGAGGCCGGGCCGACCGGGTTGGCCGAGGGTCCTGGGTGTTCTTGCCCGGGTTCGCGTGCGGCCTCCTCCGCCTGGCCAGCCCTCATGCCGCGCTGTCACAGAGAGAGCTGTAGCTGTTCCCTGAGCCTCAGTCATTGTACTTGCACGTCCCATTCATCCTCCCGTCCGCGGAGGTCTCCGAAAAGTCAGGTTTGCTCTCGGGCTGCTTGCACGGCTGACTGTCCAGCAGCGTGCGCGCTCCCTGACCTCTTATCCGCCGGCTCTGCAGCCGTGGGAGGGATCTGACGGCCCGAGGTAACTGTGAGCCCACACCTGAGGCTCTCGCTACTTTTGGTTTGAACGGCAGTAAACCGGAATAGAATTTTGCAAAGTCGCAGTGTTGAAATTGGAGATGAGGTTTCCAGAAGGTATCGTCTGAGGGTAGAATTTTTTTTTTTTAAGTCCCAACGCGGCCTTACTATTAAACAATTCTTAAATATTATCATATCTTGACTTCTTTAAGTAAAAAATTGAAAAGGGGCGTCGCCTGGTTTGCTGCTGAGTTGGCAGTCTGGTGCAGGCTTTCTGAGCCGCCAGGCATTCCAGCTCAGGATCGTGATCTTGAACTTTTTTACATTTTGCAAAGCAGTGGACTTGGTTTAGAGATGATAAACTTAAAGTTTTGCGGATTAGCAGAAGTGGTTCTGCTTTTTTTTTTTTTTTGTTAACCCTTCACCCCTTTCTAGAATAGTGATACATTATGTTCATTTAAAGAGATTGCATTCCCATTAACACTTGCTCAAGACATTAAGAGTGACTGCTGAATAAATGAAATTTGAAAGTATGCGGCTTTGCTTTGAATGAATAGTAGAGTCATCTGCAAATAGCTTTCCTGTGTGACCCTTACTCTTTTGGAGCCAGAGCCTTTCCTGGAAGCCGGAAGTTTCCCTCTGGCCCCTTTGTAATGGGGAGATTCTCAGCGCTAGTCATGGCGGGGGTGGTGTAGAAAGGACACCCTTTATCAGTGGTGAAGTCCTTTACAAGTAATCAGTTTGGCTGCTGGAGAGGAGTCTAGTGGAAACCGGGAGTGGAGCCTGGCATGGTGATGTGCACTTGGAATCCCAGCCCTCTGGAACCTCAAGGAAAAGCCTCACTGTGAGTTTGAGGCCAGCCTGGGCTACATCAGGAGGTCATCAGGCTGAACAACATAATGAGACCCTGTCTCAAAACACAAAACTGAGTGTACTTTCATAAATAAGCAATGTTTCAGTAAGAAATAACACATATAACCAAGCCTCTAATAGTGAAAATATATAGACACCCTGTCTCCTGATCTTACAGTGCTATACTGGAGATACAGTAGTATTGCAAAACTTTTACCATTTCAAATGGTCACAGTTGGAGTAAAGGAAAAGAATAAGGGATTGTGGAAAAATAGAATTAGGATGTCGTTCTTGAGGTAGTGGCATAAAAGTCCAGATCTGAAAGGTTAGAAGGATAATGTATAGTCCCAAAGGGAAAAGTGTAGACAAGAGCGGATTTTGTGGTTGATTTAAGACTATTGTGGCTTAAGTGGCAGCAGGACAAAGGATCACATATTGAAAGTATGTTGGAAGTTGATTCAGTAGATTTGATAGGTTGCAGGCACACTAAGAAGGAATCTTCCTGATTGCAGGTTTGAGCCCCTTAGTAAGTGGGAGTGTCCCTTTATTCTGAGATTGAAGAAACAGTGTTTTTTGGTGGGAAATAGGGAACTGGAGGTCACTTGGGGTTATAATTAGTTAGCTCTGTGGAATTTATACTTGTGCATCTAGAACTGAGAATGGATGTCCTCGTTGGTCACTTGAGTATTTACTGAACCCTCTAAGTCAGATGCTGAAGAGCTCAGGCAGATTGCTTGTTCCTAGGAGCTCTTACCCAGCAGTACTGGTGCTCACGTTAAGTTGAGAGATCTTGGTACATTGTGGATTGATGATACCTAGAGTTAAAGCTCTGGGAGCTTAGTTGGGGAGCAAATAGAGAATGGTACAGGCCAAGACTCAAGGAATTCTGGCTTCATGGTTTTATAGAACTCTTCATGGTTTCATAGAAAGAGGTTCAGCTAGAGAGACAGCTGAAAAACATGAGAGAGAAGTATCATAAAAGCCCTAAGAGGAAGGTGGTTTTCAAGCAGTTGGGTAAGTAAAGCAGCTTGAGCTGCTGGGAAGCCTTCTTGTGTGAGATATGAAAAGTGTCTACTGAACTTGGCCACACAGAGGTCGTTGGTGATCTAGAATGCTTAGCAGGAGTGGGGGCAAAGCTGCTTGGAATGAGGTGATGAAGGAAGGGCAAGCTTGCTTCAGTTTTTCCAGAAGGAAGTCTGGGTGTCTTTAGAAAGGAAGAATAGAAACTGGATGTTAGGAGTCTCTGAAGTCAACAGGGGAAGGAGGACCTGAAGAGACAGGAGAGAGAAGAGGTATGGAGAAGGATAAAGTCCCTGTGAGGGCAGGAGAGTGTAGCCTTTTCATTGTTGCAGAAGGGACCCCACAGTGGCAGCAGAGGTCTTGTTTTACTTTCCTTTTTTTTTTTTGGCAGGGTGAATACTGTGGGTTGAGCCCAAGATCTTTGGACTGAGCTGCCTTGCCAGCCCTTTTAAAAGTATTTCAAGACAGGATCTCCCTTACTTGCCCATTGTGGGCCTCCAACCTGCAACCCTACTGCCTCAACCTGAAGATTGCTGGGGTTACAGATATGCACTGTTGTCCTGACAGGGAGGAACTCCTACTGTCGCTGAGTGGAAGGCAGGCATTTGGGGTTTGTCCCTTAGTTGGGAAGATGATGGACTTCCTGTGTGTTTATCCATCAGGCTTGAGTGAGGGAGACATAAGCCTGCTATGCTTAAGAAAAGCTGGAAGAAACTGGGTGAGGTGGTGCACACCTGTAACCCCAGCAAACCCAGCACTCTGGGAGGCTGAGGCAGGAGGATCATCAGAGAGTCCAAGGCTGTCCTGGGCTCCATAGTGAGTCCAAGGCTGGCCTGAACTACAGTAATAAAATCTTGCGTCAAATAAAAAAGAAAAACAAAAAGAAAAGCTGGAAAGGAGGGTGTTGGAGACAAGTGTTGGAGACTGCTAGGTTGCCAGACTGCCAGATGATGTGTTTTACAAATGTCTCCTTGTTTTATGTTTAAGCAAGAAAGTTTCTCTATATTGTAGTCATCTGTCAGGTTACAGAAGCAAGTTCAAGAATGTATTGAGTAGTTCTGAAGGGAGGTAGAGCCTTTAATGTTAAATCTCCCTTTTGGAGTTCTTATTATTAGTGATGTTAGTGAGTATATTTCCTTTATGAAACTTGTACCTCAGAAGTAGTATTGTTTTGGAAGTCATTCTAAAACATGAAGTTGCATGTCTGAATGGCTCATCAAAGCATAGGTTAGTTGGACCACATTTGACTGTGGAGTATAATAAAAATAGCCCTGTTTTAAGTGTAAATGTCCCTTTTAGAGGCAATGAAAACTATAATTCCATTTTTAAAATTTGGGAAACCAGACTGACAGGTACTCTTATCTCTTACAGGAATAATTTATGATGTTATTGTGGAGCCACCCAGTGTGGGCTCTATGACGGACGAGCACGGGCATCAGAGGCCGGTGGCGTTCTTGGCCTACAGGTGAAAGACAGCTTTTTAATGATTGGTTGTGGGGAAGAGGGTCTCCGGTGGGTCTACTTATTAAAAATACAATAAATCCATAGGCCCCATCTTCATTTATTTATTTTCTTTTCTTTTTTCTTTTTTTTTTGCAGAACTGGGGATTGAACTCAGGCCCTTGCACTTGCCAGGGAAGCGCTTATTCCACTGAGCTATCTCCCCAGCGCATTTATTTTATTTTTTTAAAATATTTTTATATTTTGGTACCAGGGATTGAATTCAGGACCTTGTGTTTGCCAGGCAGGTACTTAAGCCACTGAGCTATCTCCTTGGCTGTTTTAAAATGTGGAACTCTACAGTGGGACAAGAGGAAGCCAAGTGTTTTATTCATCTACTAGAAAGTTGATACTTCACAGTGATCAGCACATCACTGTCCTTTTAGAGGAGAAGTTATTTTTAGGGGGATCCCTGAAGTCTGAACATTTGACAGAAGCTTTACATGTGTAGAAAAATTGTGTGTGTGTATGTATATCCACAATTTGCATATGACTGTAAGAGTTTATAGGTTGCTGGAGTTCTTGTGGATGTCAGGGTCTTAGTGAGGAGTGTTTTTTTAAAAGATATTTTCCTTGGAAACAGGAAGTTCGCTATGACAAAACTTTTAAGAAACATTCCTAACCAGTTCAAAATTGAAGTTGATAATAGACATTTAAGTACTATAACTTTTATTTTTTTATGTATTTGGTACAGGGTCTCCCTAAGCAGCTTGGACTTGTATTAGTCCTCCTGTTTTCAGTCTCCCCAGAGCTGGGATTACATGTGTGTGCCAGCATGCCCAGTCTCTGTGGCAGGCTCAGCATGCCTGGGGATGCAGCAGGTGTGGCCTGTGGTATAAGGGATTGAACCCCGGTCCCTATGTTTGCCAAGGCAGGTGCTTAGTCCTCTGAGCTATCTTGCTGGCCCTTATTGTAATAACTTTTAAAAGCTAAAGTTTTTGGTAAAGAATTCACACACATAAAATAATTGACTTTTTTTTTTCTACTAGAAGTCGAACTCAGGACCTTGTGCTTGCCAGGTAGGCACTGTCCTGCTGAGCTATATCCTTGGTCCAATAATTGACTCTCAAGTTAATTAAAATGTAAATAATGGGGGCTGGGGAGATGGCTCAGTGGAGTAAGCGCTTCCCTGGCAAGTTCAAGGGCCTGAGTTCAATCCCTGATTCTGCAAAAAAAAAA
Organism: Ctenomys sociabilis; assembly: GCA_004027165.1. NCBI lineage: Eukaryota > Metazoa > Chordata > Mammalia > Rodentia > Ctenomyidae > Ctenomys > Ctenomys sociabilis. The sequence continues at coordinate 103,009 of PVKA01000667.1, read as the reverse complement.
AAAAAAAAAAAAGTAAATTATGATTTTATGTAGACAGTTGTGTTGATCTTTTAAACTTTTTTTTTTTTTTTTAAAAACATAGTTCCATGAGAACTTTTGTTATTGTTCATTATTGTATTCCAGAAACTGGGGCAGTGTGTGATACTTGATTTTTCAGTAACTATGTCTTGAAATCATGAGCAGATGGTTATCTAGAGCACTTATAGTTTTAAGGGTGAAAATAAAAAATTCATATAAGATACTTCAGCATAAAGAAATAAAAACTCAAGTGGAAGGGACACATTCATTTCTGTGAAATGCTAATGTTTTTGCCATGGTCTTGCTCTTGTAGGGTAAATGGGCAGTACATCATGGAAGGCCTGGCGTCCAGCTTCCTGTTCACCATGGGAGGGCTAGGCTTCATAATCTTGGACCGATCCAACGCTCCAAATATTCCAAAACTCAACAGATTTCTTCTTCTGTTCATTGGCTTCGTCTGTGTACTGTTGAGTTTCTTCATGGCTAGAGTATTCATGAGGATGAAGCTGCCGTAAGTCGGGAATACTTTGTGTGATATACAGTTTAACTTCTGTTAGAAACTGGTAAAGGCTGCGTGGATAAGACAGAGTCATCGATTGAATTCATCATTCATTTGAAAAAATGCAAATGGAGAGCCAAAGACTTGCTCGAGGTTACAAATTGGTCCACAATAACATTGAGATCAGTAGGTCCCCTCGGCTGCTGTCACCATGTGAGGGCAGGAGGAAATGCAGGCACTGCTGCTGAAGGCAGTTTAAAAAGCCAGTAGTCAACAGAGCTGGGATCTGAGGCTGAGCTCACAGAGCCGCCATGAAGCAGCCAGCCCAGAGCCTGCTCCACACTCTCCGTCCACCACTTGCTGTCTGCAGCAGCTGTGCCATGAGAATCGCTTGTCTCCTAAAAGCGAAGCTCTGATAAAAGATTTTACTCAGGCGGGGGACACCTCAGCTGATCAAGGCTCAAAGCCTTGATCTTCTAAACTACAGCTCCAAATGTAGGAGCCTCTCAAGTACCTGCAGGGTGGTTACCAGGCAGGCCACTGAGTGCTCTGCAGTCTGGGACTGACCAAAAAAGGCAGCACTGAGAGTGGAGGACGGAGGAGCACCTGTGTGTCGGCTCTGCCTTGTTTGCACAGAGGGAGGCATCTAAGTCCAAAGATGGCTTCTTTCAGCTGTCACAGATGTCTCACACACATAGTCTAAAGGTAATTTACACAGCATTTTTAATAATTTTGTACGGGAAACAGTTTCATGGTGTGGAATTTTCCATCTGTGGTGCCATGCCACTGCTCAGTTTCCAATCCTAGATTTCAGATGAGGAACATGCAACCTATATAAAACTCAAAGAGCAGCAGCAATAAATGGATTAATAATCTTCCCTACCACAGTATTATTCTCACTTCTGGAATTCACCAAAAGATATGTTTAAAGACAAAAAAATGCTGTACCCTAGGGAATCCCTGTGGAGATTAAATGAGCAGGGGTGTGCGTGCCCTTTGAATGTTAATGTGTTTTTATTTGAACAACAAATAGAATCCTGAGTTCTGTGTTTCAGGCAGGATTCTGGCCACAGTTTTAAATGAATGGCTGTTACTTAAAAGAAGAAAATGAGGTTTCTGTTCTTAAGTGGTGGGGCAGGACGCAGAGGCCTGTGTTTCAACACTGGCCCCTTGGCTTGGAGCAGACTGCTTCCCGGCTCCTGCAGTCCCACTCAGCTATACACTAGAAGACTGTGTTTTGCTCCAGCGTGGTGGTGGGATTGAACCCAGGTCTCACATGTGCTTGGGAGTGTTCTGCCACTGAACTACATCTTTAGCGCTCACACACCTTTTTAGAACTGGTGCAAAGGTAAGACATAGTGCACATGTTGGGCAGTTTCTGTGTTTCGCTGACCTGGCATGATGCCTGCCTTAAAACACAGAAGGTGCTCAGTTTGACTATTCAGCACAAGTTACATAGAAGATCTTTATGGTGGCTTCTCCTGTCTCTAGTTTTTGAATTCTTGGTATGCTTATTTTATAATTTTGTTTTGTTTTTTGAGACAGCATCTTGCTATGTAGTTTAGGCTGTCCTTAAACTCATATGTAACCCAGGTTAGGCTGGCCTTGTACTTGTGTTGGTCCTCCTGCCTCAGCCTCCCAGTACTGGGATCATAGTTGTGTACCACCATGTCTAGCTTTATAATTGCGTTTATCCATAACACTTGTGTGGAATTATCACAGGCCTGAATGTAATAAAGATTATGAAACTTCCTGGGCTATAGAAGAAGGGTCCAAATGATTCCAGAAGAAACCTTTGTGTTTGGTTTTTTGAAATAGAGTCTTATGTATATAGCCCAGACAGGCCTTGAACTCATGGAAAACGTTCTTCCTTAGCCTCTCAAGTGCTGGAATTATAGGCATGAGCCACTGGATCTGGCTGTAACACATTTGTTTTCTACCAAGAAACACTAGATGGTATCGATGTACTTGCTCTTTTTCTCTCACAGTGACTCTTTCAAGCATAATACTTCTTAGCATCCCTTCAGTATTTTGGAACATAGGACTGAATGTTGATGTAGCAGCTTGGGATAGGCATTATTATTATTTTGTTGTTGTATTGAGACAAGGTCTCACTCTGCAGTTCAGGCAGCACTTGAGCTCACTTCATAACCCAGGCTTGTCTCAATCTCACAAAGATCGTCCTGCCTCAGCCTCCCAACTGCTGGGAATACAGTCATGTACCACTACACCCCACTCCAGGAGCTGGGAATAGGATGTATCAGTTTATTCTTTTCTATCTTGGTGTAGTTTGACAGTGACATGTGGGCTTCAGTAATTAAGCAACCACACAGTGGATCTGGGCAAGAGCCTCGAGTGGGACCTGGATAGGAAAGAAGTCCAGAGTGCTGCTCACAGGCTGCATGGGAGGCCTTCACCAGTGCCAGCTGTCTGCAGAGTGCCTGCTTGTAGCTGGTGTGGATATGAAGGTCACTAGCTTGAGACCTGGAGCTGGGAAGCTTAGCTGTGAAAATCTCCTGTGGACAGGGGAGTTCATGTGGGTGTGCAGGTTGGCATGTGCATCCAGCAGTGGGAACTAGAATTGTGGGGTCCTGAGGTCATGGTGAGAGTGCCTGGGAAGGCAAGGCTCTGTTGAAGCGCGTTGGACCTGCTTCTGCATTAGGTGATGCATGTGGCCGGGCATTGCTACCCTGGATCCGCACCCACAGCTCCAGTGAGTGTGCTTCCAGCTGGAGGGAAGAGGAACAGGCCCTGCGTGTGTGCTGTGCCGGCACCGAGGGAGGCTTTTTCAGTTCCTGTCCTATAGAAGGAGAGTGGAGGCTAATGGGAGTGTGAATTGGTGACCTAGAATGGCTGCCCATGCAGGCTGCCTGGTGCTACAGAGGACTCTGTCTCCCAGGGATGTAGAGATCCCCAGGCTCGGGGCACTCGAGGTCTCCAGCACAGGTGGCACTGTGTGAAAACTGAGTCAATGCCCACATTCTGTGCGCTTCTACTTCTCTGATCCTGTGGATTTGTAGATCACCAGGATTTATCAAAGGAAAGGCTGAGACCTGTTTACTACTTTCACTTAAAAAGATGTGGCTGGCGCTTGCGCTCCTAGGTGCCCAACAGAAGGGGCCCTTGTCACGCTGTAACCCTGGCCATGCTGGTGTTTCCTGAGAGTGGAGATGCAGCCGACCCTGCACTGTCCTGGGAACCTGAAGGCCCCTGAGCAGGAGTTTCTCCTCATCCTCTGCTTCCTCTGGTGATTCGGCCTGTTAAGTGCCCAGAACCATTTCTTTCCATATAGAGCTTTGGTGGTTGTGATTCTGAGACTCCAAGGGGGACTGTTTTTTTTTTTTTTTTTTTTTTTTTCTTTATTAATTTTTTTTGTTTATTTTTGTAAGACAGAATCTTGCTGTATAATTCAAGCTGGCTACTATGTAGCCCGTCTGGCCTCAAACTTGAAGCCTCAGCCTCCCAAGTACTGGGGACTGCACCATTGCACCAGGCTGACTCTGATTCTTAACCTTTGTATAACATTTTTTCTCTACCTTTTTCTTATTTCTGTGTTTTTTTAGCATAAGAGGTGAATATTTGTACAAGTTCCCTATGGTGAGTGTGAGTGCTAGGAATGGCAGCTATGTACTAATGAGAAATAAAGTGCTTTCAGATCCTCAAATGAGAAATACAGAAAAAGTTGCTACAGGACATTTATTACAGCAGAAGACACACTGCCATCACCCCTTTGACATACTCCCCTTCCTTCTGACCTGTGTGTCCCAGTTCTGGCCATAGCAGCAGCAGCTGTGCTCCTTCCTGAGTGTCTTTAGTTGTATCATCCTGGCTGCCTCAATGTCCTGAATCTGTTTGGAATGGTTTTTTGTGGCCTTTTTACTTTGGGAGGGATCCAGAAGTCCCATAGTGCCAGATTGGTAACTAAGGTGGAGCAAGGTCACAGGGTCATATTTTTATGACCCTTAGGCAGTACTGCATTTTTTAGCACATTTTATAAAGACACTTTGGAAAGAGGACTTCAGAACTGCTTCTGAAACTGGCAAGGATGAGTGTGTTGTATCAAGGGGAGGATTTTAAGGGCAATTAATGGCCATGTATCTTTTATGTAAAAATTTCTTTTTCTTTTGAGATAGTGTGTCACTATGTAGTAGTTTAGGCTGGCCTTGAACTTGCTGTGTACCCCAGGTTGGCCTCAAATTCACAGTGATCCTCCAGTCCCAGCCTCCTGGGTGCTAGGATTACAGGAGTGCATTACCACAATCAGCCCTAATAAACTTCTTAAAATGGTAGCATTCACTGTATATTTGTTCAACCATTGTATTTGCTTTGTAACTTTATCCCCTTCAGGGAGAAGAGTGATAGAGCTGAGTCCTAGTACTTATGTGTTGGAATGAAGGAGGCAAGATAAGAAACATGAACAGCTCTCAGGAATCTCAGTTACGTTTTTGAGCTGTTACTTGATTCACCTTAAAATTTGGACATATTCATATGTTGCTTCCTTTTCCCTTTCTGTGTGTTTGGGCAGGGGCTACCTGATGGGTTAGTGCCTTTGGAGAAGAACCAACAGATTTGCTCCTGTGGATGAAGCCACAAAAGCTGTACCAGTCCTCTCCTGTGGAATGGGGGAAGAACAAAGAGCAATTGTGAGATGTACTGCGTCAAGATGCAGGGGACACCTACAGCTGATACTGGAGATTTTGATACCAGAGACAAGTTTATCGCAGTATTTTTTTTTTCCCTGCTGGCTCATTCTGATGTGATATTAAGTGGCATTTTCTTCTCTTTCACTTGTTAAAGAAAACATACTGAAACTGTAATATTGAATAAAGTGGTTATTTTTTACAATGCACTCAGCATTTTGAAGATGCTGTTTCTGATTTCTAGGAATTAACATAAGGTTAAGAAGCAGATTCTGTGGTGGTCCCTGTGGCGGTGCTCTGCCTGCAGCCAGCAGTATGATCACACGTGTCTCAGGCTGTGTGCAGACTGCTTTGTGCAGTAGGATGGATGAGAGGAGCGGAGATAAGATACTTTTCTAGTTCACACCTTTTCGGCTTGTAACTGGTGTTGCTGTAACCTTTGGTGTGCATGTCATCCAGCCTGCCTTGGGGCTTTCTGTTGGTGCTTTGGGAGCTTTGTGGTGCTCTTGGCAGGGTGCCTGGTAGGTAGCAGCTCCATGTCCCTGTGAGTGTGCAGGTGCTGGCCCAGCCTGTGTCTGTGTCAGGATGTCCCCAAGAGCCTTGTGTGTGGGGGGGACTTGGTTTCATAAAGCCATGGGATTATGGAGCTGTAGCTGCTGTACCTTTAGGAGCTGGGGGTGATGGAGGTGCCTGGCCCCTGCGGCCTGACCTGGAAGTGTGTATCTCCCATCCCTGCCTTCCCTGCTTCCTGCCCTGTACTATAAGAGCTGCGCTCCCCCAATCTGGATAAATCTGCTCCCAAGCTTCAGTTGTCGGGTATTGAGCCCCAGTGGCAGGAGGTGATGGGCACAGCAGCTGTGAAGGGGGCTGGTGCAGGCCCCCCTTCAGCTTGTCTGTCCTCCATAGTGGTGTGGAAATGGGTGCTGACCCTCTCTCAGCCTCCCCGCACCTTCTGCCCCAGCCTCTATTCCCAACCTGCCGAGTCTGTGCTTTAATGACTGGCTCTGCTGTTCCTGCTTAAGGTCTTTAGGGCACAGTGACTCCGGGCTGGCCTTCCCAAGGCTCCTGCAAAGAGCACCTGCATGGTGGAGGAGTTCGCTCAGAGTCGCCCATTCTAACAGTTCAAGAAACTTCCTTGCTCTAAGCTGCCCTGCAGCGTAGGAACAATGAATCAGATAAATAATAGCTCTGCCCCCTGGACCTTACGTTTCCTGATCAGCAGGTGAAAGGTGTGAATAAACTGTCAGATGCCAGTAATTCTAAGAAGAAAAAGCAAGGTAAATGGGTCTGGGAGATGGACAGATGTGTTTGCTGTTTTCTGAAACTGAGAAAGGGAGACAGGCCTGCTTATCCATTGTAACGTGTGGTTCAGGATTAATTTTGGTTATTAGATCACATTAGAAAACCTTGCTCAAATTAAATAAGCTAATAGAAAGGTCACCTGCATCCGAAAGCACTTTCCCTCCTTCGGGTGAGCAGTTCATGCTATGTACCAACAGGTGGTGCTGTTGAGGTTTGGTCTTAGTTTAAAAGTCCTACGGAATTAAAAACTTTTAGATGCAATCTATTTTTATTTTCTAAAGATAAAAAATAGTAAAAAAGAAACTAAACTCCATTTCACTAAAAACGATAGGAATTCAACAATGGTTTTTATATTGCCTATTGTCTTCAATTAGTTGATAAGTTACCAAGGGTAAGCATGCAAAATTTGTCAAAAAGTTATAAAAATCAAAAAGGAGAGAAAAAATTAAGCATTAACTGCTCCTTTCACTAGGGCAGCAGAAATCTGTACAGTTATACAAGCTAGCTTGTATATACCCCCCCTTTTTTTTCCTTTCCCTTATCCCAGTTGTTTCTTCCCTTTGAACAGATTCTTTCCCTTTCACAGTATCTATTGTTTACACGTGAAGGTCTGATTTATTTCACTTAGGAGTATGGTCTCATTGCGTCCATTTTCCCATAAAAGTCTTGAGTTTTTATTTATAGCTGAATATGCTGTATTTTTACTCAGTACATTGAAATATATTGAAAATCCATAATATTTAAAGTATGCAGTAGACAATATAAACCCTAAAAGCAGTATGTAGAGACATTTTTATTAAGAGTGCAGTGTTTGTGTGAAGGTCCAGAACTACTGTACCGATAAGGGGGTTTTAGAGACCGGAAACCAAAGCGTGGCAACCTGACAGGCTGATGGACGTGGGCAAGCTCAGCGGCGCATGGCAGAGCAGATACATGAGCTAGGGGGAAACGCAGCTGTGCTTGCGTCACACAGGTGTGCTCTAGAGCAGATGTGGAGGGAGCTCCTCTGCAGCAGTGGGGCGCTGCGCTGGCTGCAGTGTAGACCTCTGCCCCGCAGCCCTGCGGGCTCACTGGCCAGGGCTACGTCAGATTTGCATGCTCTTGTTGGGAGAGCTGAGATCAGCCCGTGGCCACCAACCCGAAGTCTCCACTGGCCTTCTGGCCACCGCAGCTGTAGCCTGGGGAGGCCCTTCAAGGGACACCTGAACAGCACATTTCTGTGTGCCCCCAATGTGTGAGAAAGGGTCCAATTTATAGAATTAAAATAAGATCCTATTTATTTTATTTAGGAAGATTGTGCTATGAATGTTACTATTTCTTTGAATTGAAAAATTAAGTAATGAACACTGGATAAATAGTACAATGCTGATGAGTGAGGTTGGAAGGAAAAAGTCCTTTGTTTTGCTTAAACGAGTCTGGGGCTTCTAAATAGCAAGCAGAACAGTTGTCTGTACTATGTGGAACTGTGGAGGCTGTAGTATAAAAATAAGTCTGTAGTGATCGAGGGTTACATTTACTCATTCAAAGAAGGCACATGCAGGACTCCTTGTTACATCAGAGCGAGTAAGAAAACACAGCCCTTTCCGGGAGGAGGAGCTCCAAGTGGGGACCTTGCACGTGTGACGGGGTCTGCGCTGTGGGAGCAGCACTTGACCGGAGTTGGTCGCTGGTCTGCTTACAAGGTTCCAGCTCCAACACACTGTCGCTACAATCTTTATGTTTCATTAAGACTCCTAATTTCCAGGCAGGGAAAGTCCAGTTATTTTAAATGAAGAGGATGATGTATTAGAGTGTTTTTTTTTTTTTTAAGGCTGACAAAAATCTTTTTTAATCTTAATGTGTAACACACAGATGTGAATTTTTCTTGACAGCTGCTGCAGAATGTATACTATTGTAAGGTGCCTCAACCTAATTTCTGAAGGAGTGACTCGTTAAGTTGTTCTACTGAAAAGCTCAGGTAGAATTCCTAGTTTACTGGCAGAATGAGAAGGGAAAAGATACAATAGGTCAGTAGAGACCTTTAGTTGACCTAATGTTATTTAGCTGGCAAAGGAGTCACATGTTTTATAGGCACAGTATATTTCCTAACTCTGAACTCAATTTAAAAGTCTCATTTTTCAGAAATTTACATAAAATCCACTAGAAGGCTTACAAACATTATTTTTTTCCTAGTGCTATTGTCTAAAGGTAAACAAGGAATATCAATACATTTACCAACTAGTTCAAATGCAACACAATCAAATAAAAAAGTCATAAAATGTCCCATTACAGAAATATAAGCTCATTTGAACTTAGATTTACCAACACTTTTTGGCCAACATTTGACAACTGCATAATGAACTTATCTGTGTACTGGGTGGCAGGTGGAACAAGCTGGTTCTTTTTTTTTTTTTAATTTATTTTTTATTTTATTGAAGTACAAATGTCAATCAGACAGTTTTAAGACACCTTAACAGAGCAAGCTGGTTCTGAGAGTGATGGTCAGGGGTCACAGCCCTTCTCAGTTGGAACTGCCAATGCGACCATGTGAAACTGGCCAGTCGCCCAGGGACAGCGTCCAGAACAGCAAACCTTGAGCCATTTCAGAGGTTCATGGACAAAATCAATCCAAACCTGAATGTAAGGGATGGGGCTAGGGTGTCTGGGCTTTCTGAAGATGACCTCCAGACCTGTTAAGCAAGAGAAAGGTTAAAAGAGCCTTCTGGGGGCCAAGCGGCCTAGGGGAAGGAGGGCCATACCAATTCGGAGAAGGTTCAACGTTTTCTGGGGTGCACAGTCTCCATACTCTGAGGCTCATAGGCTGAAATCCTGAAAATTACTTAGAAAACATTATAGGGGTGACAAAGACACAGAAACAGGAGCAGCCTGCACAGTTATTAGACAGACAAATGACAATTGGCCGAAACACACAAAAACAAAACAAAAACAGATCCAAGACTCCGATCCGCCATCATGGAGGGAGTCGAGTCCAGGGGCTATTGTACGTCCAACACCACCTAGGACTCCCAGATGGGCGCCCAAACAGAACAGATACAGACACAGATGTCTTACCAGTAAGAACTTACAGACAGCTCTGAGGTTCGAATGATAAAATTTGTAAGTTTTTGGAGACCACTCTGGGGCCAGAAAGTCTCCCCGAGGAAATGGTTTCCAAAAACTCTGGTTCCTCAGATTGATCCCCATTAATGGGCATCCCGGACAAGCCCCCAAATGTTATGGGTCGCTCAGAATAGGAACCAGATCAGCCAGATTGGAATTTGGAAAGCCATTTATTACTGAGCTCAGGGTCCCTCAATCAGCTTTCACTCAGGAGAGGACCAAAAGGCCTTTTTTTTCCCCCCGGAATCAGGGATTGAACTCAGGCCCTTGCGCCTGCCAGGCAAGTGCTTATTGTACTGAGCCATCTCCCTGGCCCCCGATGGAATATTGGAATATTTCATGATACTGAAGAGAGCAAGGCTGCTCCAGCACCTTCTCTGTGCCTACATCTTGCTTTGCTCAGGTGATTGGTTGCTCCCAGTTACACATGGCAAAAGCCACTGCCCTCAGCCTGCCTTGATCCTGACACTTGATGATGTTAGCCGCTGTGCAGGAATGGGGTCTCCACCCTGCTGTGGAGGACTCAGGGAGGGCACTGACTGACCACCCTGGGTGAGGGAGTTTTCCTGGGCTTTAGAAGTCAAGTAGAACAGGGTGTGGTTGTTGGCTTGTGTTTGAAGGGCTGAACATTGAAAGGCTTAACATATACTAAGGTTCAGGCCATGAGATAGCTCAGTAGACTAAGTGCCTATTTAGGCAAGCACAGGGACCAGTGTTAAATCCCTGGTACTGATGCTATGCCAGCCCCATGCCTGGGGTCACTGAGCCAGCTACTGAGTCTGGGCATAGTAGCCCACCTCTGTAATCCCAGTGCTGAAGAAGCTGAAAACAGGAGGATCACTATGAGTCTGAGTTGTGTAGTGAGACCCTGTACCAAATACATGAAAAACAAAACAAAACAACAACAACAACAACAACAACAAAATATATATAGTCAGTACTATTGGTTTTTTATTGTCTGTCTCTCTGTTTGTCTTTTTGAGACAGGGTCTTGCTATGTAGCTCAGGCTGTCCTTGGGCTCACTTTGTAGCCCATACTGGTCTGGAAATATCATCCTGCCTCAGCCTCCTGAGTGCTGGGATTATAGGCATGCACCACCATTCCCAGCTTATCATTTTTATTTCATGTGATAGTAATGTTGTTGACCTATCTTCCTAGCTACTATGCCCTATCTTTGTTAACTGTAATGGATATTTTCATACCATTGCAATTTTAAATAACTTGAATGAGAATGATTAAAATAACTGTAATATTCACAATTACATAAATTTAACTGTTAACATTTCTTTCTTTTTTTTTTGTGGAACTGGGGCTAGAACTCAGGCCCTTGCGCTTGCCAGGGGGGCACTTATTCCACTGAGCCATCTCCCTGACCCCTGTTAACATTTCTTATGTTCCTGAAGGGCCAGTATAGAATGGAAGTATACAGTAGCTGTCAGTACTGCAGCCGCTAGCCATGTGTTGCTATGTGAATATTTGTGTGCTGCTATAAAATGTACTTTGGGTTTTAAAGATTTAGCACCAAAAGTAAAATATTTCAAGATTCTTGTAATATGCACTCCAAACAGCATTTTTGTTTTTGCATTTTGAGATGGTATCTCTGTGTATATTTCTGGCTGGCCTTGAACTCACAGCAGTCCTCCTGCCTTGGCTTCCCCAGTATAGCACAGTGTTCTGATACATGTATACATTGTAAAATGACTAAAACAAGAGAATTGACATATACGTTACCTCATTATTATTATTTTTTTTTTTTGGTAGGGAAATCTCAGTAGTTTTTATTTTTAATAGCACCTTTAGGCACACTGTGGCTACAGCCATTGTCACATACACTCAGCACATCTTCATTCTTCTGTCACCCTTTTCCTTCCCCTCCCTTGTCCTCCTTCATCTCTCATTGACTGTGTTCACCTTCATGGGCAAGACCTCTCTTCTTCCTGTATAAGTAGTCCGTAGCCTTTTGGCTGCCCTCTGTCCCCTGCCCAGGCTCTGGTAACCGTGTTCACTGCTTCAGAGTTCCGCTTTTCCGCCTTCCATATTAGGTGCTTCTTATTTTTATTGTCTTAGGCTTCCAGGGCTTGATACTCGTCCTTAGCAGCCAGCTTGTGCATTTTAAGTATGTAGAGTTTTACATTTATATGCACATGTGCCAACTCCCCACGATGACTGTGATCATCTGTACTACAAACATGAAGCAATAAAAAGATATGCACAGTTTTTAAAAAGGTCAGCTAAATGTCAAGAAAGCTGTTTACAAAGGCAGTTTTCTAAAGGGCACTTGTTTAAATGTAAATTCCCACCTCTTATTGCCCAGCCTGGCATAACTTTAGTTAACATAACTCGTCATAAAGTACATGAGAAAGTTTAAGTCCTAATTCCACTTCCAGAATGTCTCTCTGTTTTCTGCTGACCCTGCAGGACTCTTTATCTGTCCTCATTTTGCCATGAGAACTCCTTGTGTTTGGAAAGCTGTTTTGGTTCACTGGCTCCAGCTCTGTTCCTATGTCTTCCCTGGGTGCCTGCAGCAGGGCATCAGCTACTCAAAGCCTGTCCTGGCCTCCCTTTGCCCAGGTTTACTCTTTCGGATATTTTAGGCTCATAAACATGAGGTCTGGATCCTTAACCATAGCTCTGAGTTAACTGCACTGTAGGTTGTCTTTATTTTCTCAGAGCTCTGAGAAAATGTCCCATTACTGGGTTGCTTAGACTTGGATGGATTTTTACTTCAGAGTTTCAGCAGTGGTTACATTACTGTACATTTTCAGGGGGTCGAGCTGGGGATCAGACAGGTGTGGGCTTACATTCCAACCTGCTATGTTGCCTCCAGCAGGATCCTGAGAGCCTCATGGCCTCATTTCCACAGTCCCCACCTCTAGGATGTTCTCACTTGGCTGAGGTTGCCACAGGCTCTGGAACATATTGGGTGCTTTGTAAATGGTGGTTCTGAGTGCATCCTCAGTGAATTCTGCATCATACCCATCCGTCTAGTTGATCATGGCTCTGGGTGGTCCTGCAGGTGTGGGGGGAGGGTAACAGCACCCATGTGAGATGGATACATAGACTTGAAGTGTGGAATGTCTGCTTTCATTTTTATGTCCATCTAAGAAAGTGGACCATGATCCATCTCATGTTCTTTGTAGGGTAGACAGAGTTAGCAGCAGGGTTCCCCACTCCCCCGAAGGCCAAGGGCAGCCTTGCCTAGTGGATGCGGATGGTGGCTCCCCTTCACACAGCCAGATCTGCAGGGGCCTCCTGCTGAGGACAGGCTTGGCACCGTGTAGTGCTGATGCTGGCCAGGGCCCATGCTGGAAGTTGTGCCACCACTACACGCAGTGCTCAGGGCCAGCCAGCTTGGGAGGCCACACAGGCTGGGATTCAGGCACTAGGTGCCATACCAGGTCTTAACTTAGAGCAGACAGGGCTTCCAAGCAGGACTGGGGCTTGGCTCTGGCCCACATGTTTATAAAGTGACCTCGGGGTCTGAATCGAGAGGTGAGATTGTTTCCCTAGCCGCTGAGACTTGGCTGCCTGGGACTGTGGGTCAGTGGCAGATGGCAGAGGTGCTGGCCAGCCTGGCAGCACCTGTTTCCTACCACTTAGGCTGCTGGGCCTAGAGTTATGTGCCCTCTTAAAGCCTAGCTTGAAGATCAGAAGAGTCTCAAACCTTGTGAGAAATGTGGTAGCTTTCCTGTCAGCACTGGAGGAGCTCCTGAGTCTGTGAGTGAGCCTGCCTGGCACTGCCTGTCTGCCTAGGACTGCACCACCCTGCTCAGGCTGGGAGCCAGGAGCAGAGTGGGTGGCTTTTGTGTAGCCACAGATTCTGGAATGGGCCCAGTGCTTAGGCATTGTCACCACGGGGGGCTACAAGCTGGAAGGAGTGAGGGGAGAAGGCAGGCAGGCAGGGACTTGGAGACTGTCAGGGACAGCATGGGTCCTGGAGGCAGCTGAAGACAAAGCTCAGGATGGCAGGGAAGAGGAGTTGGGCAGGAAGGAGGTATCTTTTCTAGGTAGAGGCAGATTGTTTGCTAACCCTACTGCCCACCCACGTATGGGGAACCCAAGTGGGGGCGTGAAAATGACAGATGAAGTATACACAAATGCCGGCTTCCCAAGATGAGCGCCATCCTTATGTTTCAGCAGCACCTGGGCACACACATGTGTGCATGTGAGCACGCACACACACACACACACACACACACTTACACACACACACATACACCACACATGCATGAGAAAACATGATGAGCTGATGAATGAACTTGTGGGACATTTTCTGGCAGAAAGTAGAAAGCATCAACTGTTTTCTTTCTACTGAGTCCAGCGAAATGTAAGGAGAGATGTGAACTAAAAGAGGGATTGTCCTGTTTCTGAGCTGAGTTTACAGCAAACAGAGCCCAGAACAATCTCATAGGCAGCAGATGAATGCTCCTACTTACAGTATGCCCAGAAGTATAACTTTGTTCTTTTTAGAAAGATTGGCTGATAAATTGATGATTTTTTTTAGTGGTACTGGGGATTGAACTCAGGACCTTTGTTTGCCAGGCAAGCACTTATTCCACTGAGCTATCTCCCCAGTACCCAAAATCACAATCTTTTTATATCACTATGTGTTTAACTCATGATAACTTCTAGTTGAAGCAGATCCTGGCTTTTGTTTGCTTTGGTTTTGGTTTTTGAAGACATGGTCTCGCTATGAGCTACCCTTGAACTTACACTGTAGCCCAGGCTGGCCTCAAACTTGTGGGACTGTTTTGCCTCCACAGCTACCTGAGAACCTTTCCTTTCCCCATTTTAGAGTTCCTGCTCTGTGCCCACCCTGGAGTGATCATCTCTTGCCCTCATGACTCACTTGAGGGATGGAGGAGGATAAGCCAGCAAGGTAGATGTGTATGGAGGTGAAATCCATGTACCTCTTTTGCCGTGAGAAGAGTGGGTAGTGATTTTAAACCAGGAAATACCTTCATTTGCTTTCCTCTCGCTTAAGCTCCTGTGCATTGTCTGTGCGTGTCAGCATGGACTTACTCTATATGAACACAATTTGGATAGTACTTGACTTTTCTGTTTCTTCTGGCTTGTACCTGTGGGTGTCATACTTATCTTCTTCATTTGTAAAATAATGGACTGGCCTCGATGTCTTCTAATGCCCTTCACTTCTGGTACTCTTCTATTCTGGTTTTCTGGTAGCAGTATTCTGATCAACACCTGTAGGGCTAGAGATGTGTGCGTTTGCCCAGCAGATGGGGCTCTTGATTTAGACCGCGGTGGTGCCTCAGTCCTGTACTCAGAACAAGCATTTGTTGATTGCTTGCTGTGTGTTGCCACCCGGCCCTGCTGCTGGCTCACGTTTATGTAACTATCCTCTGAGGCCCATTTCCAATGAGTTTTTCACATGGTAAGGATTTCAAAGGGACAGCTTTGTATCAGGAAGAGATTCCTCCCTATGGAAAAGCAAACTTGCCAATGCCTGAGGAGTCTGCCCACGCTGATTGTTAGGATATGAGACCCGGAGTTCAGTGGCCTCAGGAGCCTGGGAGTCCCTGTGAAGATGTTCTGTGGCCTTCAGAGCATGTCAAAAACCCAGGAGCTGGAAGAGAATATGAGTACTGTGCTCTTAAGTGAAGCACTGAAGCTGGGGAAGGTCCCAGACATTTTCCAGCTGTGCTCACATTGACAACACTTGCTGTATGTTGCCACCCGGCCTTGGTATAACCCTGTAAATGCATGCTCAAAGCCTCACCCTGCCCCCACCAGTGCCAACTAAATGCTGCTGCTAAGTGGGGCAGCATCCACATGTCACTGAAACTTTGCTTTTCTTTTCGTCTGTCTTGACCCGCTTTTATGGTTCCCTAGTGTATAAAAGGAGGAGCCCCGGGCGGAGGCCGGTACTCCAGTACTCCAGTACTTCAGCATTTCTAGTGTGCCCTGGAGCAACACCAAAGCTGGTGACACCACTTCAAGCCACTTTAACAACCAAATGAAAGGTTTTTCAAACATTTAAGTAATCTGCCAGGGTGGTCAGGACAAACTCCAGTCCCTGCTTGCTGAACTTGGGCTGGTATCCTTCAGGCTGGGCAAGTTATTGCCCCCTGGTGTCAACTCTGAGTAGCTGTCAACATGCCCTCCCATGTCAGGGCCATGTGGTGTTTGCCACTGTCATATACCATGTTGGCCAGCACGGGGGAGCAGACACGTGCCAGAGAAGGCTGGGATGCAGCGCGGCTCTGCAGTGTGAGCATGCTCGCTGTCCCCCTCCTCAAGTCCCCTGTGAAAATGCCACAGGACAAGGTCACACTCAGATGAGGAAACTCCCCAGAAAAGCTGCGGACATTTCCTCTGGATGGTGGTCTACTCGTTGCTTTCGCTCTCAACCCTGCCAGCCCCTAATTCCTCTACTGTCAGGAAGCTTCAAGGTGCAAGGAAGCATAGGCACCAGCGTGCCGTGTGTGAGAGCCTGCTGCATGCCAGGGGTGGCATCAGGCACGGCTACTCGACCCTCTCCCACCCTAACCCAAGTGCTGTGGGAACGCACTACTGAGCCTGTTTCAGTGGAGGATTGCAGAGGACAAGTCACTTGACGAAGGTCACACAGGTCCTAGGTGAGAAAGCCACAGCCACGTGAAGTCTAGAGCCACTGTTTCTAGCTGTGATGGAGCCTTCAGGAACCCTGGCCCCGCGGGGCTGCTCAGTAGTGAGGGAAAGTTGGCTGGATTGCTGAGCGTAGCATTCAGGGTCTGGTCCTGCTTTGTATTAAATTCTTTATAAATTTTCCATATTGAAAAAAAAATTTTTTCCATACTGTACCTCTAGCTATCTATTCACATTTATGTTATAGCTTTTAATTTATTTTCCCAGTTTGCAACTTTGAATGTGAGAAATGTGTCCAGTGCTTAGCATATAATGTAGTATCTCACGTATGTCTGGGGACTTAGCAGAGATAAATGTGTGGAGCCAGTGTGCTGAGAGGGGAGGATGGCAAGTCTGAGACCAGCCTGAGCAACCTATTGACAGTACAACAAACAGCGAGGGCTGGGGCACAGGCGGTGTGCCCTGAGGCCCTGGCTGCAATCCCTAGGACTACAAATAAATATGTGCGCATGAAATGTGACGAAATGTGTCGGACGCCCACAGATAACCTTTGCTCAACCCTTCTGTCGCCTGTCATCTCAGGTAGTTTTGCCGATGCTTACAGAATTCCTGAGGTTTCCCTACTGCATATCTGCCTGCCCCCACCGCCCCTGTCTTCCCTGCCGGTGCTATGGCCATTCATTTAGGACAGCTCGAGCCCAGCTCTGTCCCTGGGAGCTCAGCTTCTCTACTTTGCTTGAGCATCTTGTGACACATGGGGCTGCAGGTGTGTGCTGTGCATGCCCGGTGTCATGGGGCCCAGGTTAGGTCAGAATGGCACTTCGGGGCTCTGTAGCAAGGCAGTGTCCATCAGCACCGTGGCAGGTGGGTGTCGTCTCTGTGCCTCTGAGCTCTCACCCAAGCCATGGGTCCTACTTCATTCCCTCCCCAGGACTCCAGGCTCCCGGACAGCACAGCATGGGGTCTTGTGTCTCCTGTGTTCACAGCAGAGTTCTGTGCACAGGGGTGGAATCCATCCTGCTTAAAGTTTTTTAATAAAGATTGTTTTCAATATGTGCTTATATCTCACCTTTATTAGGAAAGGGTGTTTTTGTCATTTCAAATTAATTAATTAATTACCCTTCTATTAGGGAAATTTTAGCAAGTTTTTTTTTTTTTTTTTTTTTTAAGACAAAATTTCACTATATAGTTTAAGCTAGTCTTGGACTCACTATGTAGCCCAGGCTGGCCTGGAATTCAATGTTCCTCCTAGCTCAGCCTCCCAAATGCTGGGATGATAGGTGTTCCCCTCCACACCACCTATTAGGGGAATTTTATACACAGCTGAAATAGTGTCATAAACCTTTCCTTACTCAACGAGTGATACTGAGAGCCAGTGGCTGACCCATCTTATGGTTTTTTTCCCCCTGGGAATTGAACCGGATGCTGTCACACTGAGCTGAATCCCTAGACCCTTTTTAGTTTTAGGTAGAGATAATGGGTGGACAAAATTCACACTTGCAGTCCTCCTGTGTCAGCCTCCCAAAGTGCGAGTCTATCGGTGGCCCCGCGATGCGTGGCCCACTCCCACCCAGAATAATCATAATTACATTTCAGGTGATTAAATATGTATTTACATGTAGACGAAGGCATATTTTGAATAGATACAGCTAGAAGAGTATAGGTGTTCAGCCAGAACTAAAATATTCACTTGACATTCTATAAATACCAGCCATGTTTCATAAATTGTCATTCAAAGGGAAGACAGATAAATCTAGATAAAATGCTATAATTCTGAGCCTACTTAGATTCTTCTTAAGTCATTTGTATCATTCTTTATTCATGTGTTCTTTTTTTTAAAGAGAATAAAAAATAATGGGTATGACATTTGAAATGATACCAAATTTAAAAAAAGAACAGTTGATAGGCATTCAGTAATGGTTGCTATAGCGCATAAGGCTTTCTTCAGTGTGATTGCTCTATCAGATATAAACATGTGAAATGTGTTCATTTTTTTTGTCTTTTTTTTTAGACAGGGTCTCACTATGCAGTTCAGGCTGGGCTTAAGCTCACTTTGTAGCTCAGGCTGGTCTCGAACTCACAACAATCCTCCTGCCTCAGCCTCCCAAGTGCTGGGATTACAGGCATGCGCCACCACGCCCGGCTGTTCATTTTTACTTAGTAGACTTTTTTGATTTGTAGAGCACTTTAGCTTTGGCTTTCAGCGGAAAGTGCAGGGCCGCCATGTCCCCGGCTCACACTTCCTTCCTACCCAGCACCTCTGTTCTTGCTGGGCTTGTTTTCTTGTTACAAGGGTACCATCACCAGTTTTGCCAGGTCCTGGCTTCCTGCTGCTTGTTTTCTCGAATGTTCTGTGCTGACTTGTCCTCAGCTGAAGAGTTTCCTCAGTGGTAAGCTTGGCCTGACCGTCCCCACCGCTGGACAGATGAGGCGAGGCAGTCCCTCCTTGTGCATGAAAAGCCTGTGCCTCATTCTGGGGAAAGCATGCACCAGCTGTGTGAGAGGCCCTTTTATTAGAACAGTCTAGATTCCAGCACCAATGGGAAGCCAGTGGGAAGGACTGTCCTGCTGAGCATTCTGCATTGCTGGCACTTGTGCCTTAATCACATGTGGCTCATACAGGTAGAGGCCGAAAGGAAGGCTTTCTCTGTGGAGCCCTGGATAGCAGAGCCCAAGGAAGACAAAGTGGGGCTAAGCTCTAATCTGTCCCTTGCCTCTGAGCTGCAGTGTGACTGGCAATGGCCAGACCACTAATGCTGTCTCTTTGGCTGTGAAGTTGTTTGGAAGTTCTAGCAGGGGAGTGCACCCCAGAGCAAACCACCCCCCCCCCCCCACGGCTTAGCCAAGGCCCATGGCTTAGCCAAGGAGGAGCCACTGCCAGGGAAGGCTTTCAAGCCTTGCGATTTGCACTTCCCTGGAGGAAGAGGCCGGTGGTGCGCAGCCCTAAGTGTGTGGCCTTGTGTTCAGGGCTTCTCAATCCTTCAAAGACTTTGGCAAGTTGGGTGCCTTAAATCCAGGTTTGAGGAAGACAAACAGAACAAGAGAAGGCAATGTGCTTGTTTTAACGTGTGTCCATCGCTTGTGTGCTCACCCCAGTGTGAGGTTCTCACAGATGCTGCTTCCCATGGAGGGGTTTGGGGATGCTGAAGGCCAGCCATCTGGCCTGCCACTGCCATGACCCACTGGGAGGGAAATGGACACAGGCTCTTCCTTGAATGTGCATCCCCGAGCTCTGAATCTGTGGCTCTGTAGAGTGCCTTGCGGCATAGGCCAAGACTCACAGAACAGGCAGCATCTCTAACAATGAAAACAATGTATATTTTTCAAAGGTGATTGGCATAGCTGGAGCTGCAACAGGCACGGGAGGGCACAGGGCAATGCCCAGCCTAGCGTGGCTATGCAGGTGGTGATGTGCTCACCAGAGTGCTTCCAGGGCACTGTAATGAAAGCCTGGGGTATGAACCTGGGGTGAGTCCACCCGCCGGCCACTGGCTACATAGGACAGGGCTCCTTCCCTCAGGTGGTGGCCCAGCAAAGAGCATAGGGACTGAGTGGAGGACGTGTCCTTCTTTCCAGTTTTCTTCTTTCAGGTCATGAAAGAAGACTCTGGGGACCACGGAGAATCCTCCAGGCAGAGGTGGGATCACTTCCAGCACTCCTGCTTTGCCTTGGGTGTGGCTCACAGCATCTGAAGGCATCCTGTAGTCTCTTTAAAAGCAAGCTTGTGGTGGCTCAAGGGCACTTAGGTGAGCGGCAGTGTCCAGGGTAGACTCCTGGCACTGGCCTCTCTTAGCTGCATAGGTTCTTTGTCACCCACACCTTGAAGGAGGAAGAGGTGACAGACAAAGCAATGTCCCCTCAGTCAGGTCAAGTAGGCAGGACCAGCGCAAGTGCCTGAGTGAGTGCATTTACTTGTTGTGTCTTCAAATTAGGTCCTGTTCAGAGATGGCTCCTTTGAGCCACTGCAACACTAGGAGAAGGCATCTCTCTCAGGGCCTCCTACACAGAGCTGGTCTCTAAAGTCACAATGCTGTGAGTTTGAGGTAGAACCCATGTGAGAGGCACCTCGGATCACTTATCTGGGCTGCTGCCCACCCTGCAGCGCTCCTGGGTGTGGAGCAAATGCCATAAATACAAAACATGTATTTGGTGAAAAACAAATTACTTTTAACCAGAGCTCTGGGATGCAGTTTAATGTCCGGCTAAGCATTAAGTGAATCTTGCTGTAGCTTATCCTGGACAGGCAGGAGACATAAGAAGGGGGAGCGAGACACTTGTGTCATTTTCATGCCTATGCTGGACTTGCCCTTTCCTGAAAGCAGCTCATTCTTCTGTGAAATACATATTTCTCCCTGCAGACTTTGTGGCTGTCAGCTTGGCAACCATAACGCGCTGTCCCTGTAGGCTCGCTGTGTACTAAGTGTGCGCGCAGTCTCGCTCCCCGGCAGACTGACGTGCTTGGAGCAGAGGCCTGGGCCTTTGGTTTGTGGTCCCCAGAACACTGTCCCTGAGACTCTGGAGCTCTTGAAATGTTTGCGGGCCGGTGAGAGATGTCCTTCCTACTTGTTTGTGCTCAGGTTGAAGCCAAGAGCCAAAGCACAGGAGAGAAATCATAACCCAGCAGGGTCCCCAGAGGTTGATGGAGTTATGAACAGAAATAATCAGAGCTCAGATCGGGAGCAAACCTAGGAGGCCGTGATCCTGGGATCTGATACCAAGTTGAATGCTGAAAAAGGACCAAATCCTGTAGATTAGAGAGCAGTGCCGAGCAAGATCAAGGTTGACGGACTCTGGGAAGGAGCTGGGGCCTCAACAAAATATTCATAAAATGCTGAACAAAATGCTGAAAAGACTGAACTTACCAAAATCTGAACAGTTGTAATTAAGAATGTGCATCTCATAGCTCAAGGGAAATGTCTGCTATTTTATAACCACCGAAAGTCCTCAACAATCTTGCAATAACCATATCCATACACGCTCAGCTTTCCAGGAACTGTTGGGAAGTTGCCTCATTAACCTTTATAATACCCCTGCGAGGCTGGCAGGGATTGATGAGATTTCCACTCTCTGTGGTGGCCGAATGGAGACGGAGACTTGAAGAAAATTGTAGACATAGCTCAAATATAAGTAAATCTTGCACCGAGTCCTTTGAGAGCCATTGGTTTGGGGGATAAGGATGAATTAAAGTCTATTAATCACCTTAAGATGAACCAGCCATTTGTAACTTGTACCACAGATGTCAAGGATGGAAAGTCACGTGGGCAGAAAAGAAAACCCAGCGAGCACTTTCTGTCAGGCTTGTGTGGCGGCCTCCTGCTGCAGGTGATAGAGTGCAAGGGCTCATTACTGGATGGAGGGGAAGCAGTGCGGGGGGGCGGGGGCAGGGGAATGCAATGCATCCTGGGAACAAACGCCGGGATCCTACAGCTGCTAGGTGGAGTGGCAGGACCAAGAAGGATGCACAGAAGCTCATCAGGTGAGGTTTGTAGGGAAGGAAGGCGGTGGCACGCAGTGCCTGGAGCGCCGAACTGGCTGTAAATCGTGTGACCTGGGGTGTGTTTGTGCTGGGGTAAGAGGTAATGGAGAGAAAGGAGTCCCCTAAGAACAACATTCCTAGTGTGACACGCGAATGATCTTTCATTAATAATGAGTAGCTAATGCATGAGAATATGTCATGTGCTGGGCATTCCTCTTAGCTTCTGAAAAGTAATTCAGTGCTTGCTGCTGCCTGTTACCAATGAGGAAATTAAGGCAAGTGGCCTGGCTGAAGGCAGCCACTGCACAACACTCTGCTCAGCACCTTTGTCGTATGTGTGTGTCTACCTAGGGACTCAGTAAGTGCCCAGTAAGTACCCATTGAACCAGTGAATGAATGAATCAGCGCAAAAATGACCCGGAAGGATTCAGCATCAAGACGAGGACCACGCAAAGCTCAGAGTACCCAGCGACCTAGGAGAAGTGTTCCTCCCTTGTTCCTCGTCTTTTCTTCTTTGGATTCTCCTTCCCCGCTCACCCCTTGTTTTCATCCAGACCCCAAACCCTTAAGGGTTCCCCTCTCTCATAGAAAGTGTCTCTTTCTAAATTCTGTGATCCACTAGTCCCTTGAACCCCTTTATATATTTGGTACAGGGTCTCACTGGGCAGCTTGGACTTGTAGTGATCCTCCTGTTTTCAGCCACCCCAGTGCTGGGATTACAGGCGTGCACCACCACACCTAGACCCAGTCACCTGGCTCAATGTGCCCCGGGAGCAAGGCTGGTGTGGCCTGCATGCAGTACTGGGGCTTGTACCCTGGTCCCTGCGCTTGCCAAAGAAGACACTTAGTCTGCTGAGCTATCTTGCTGGCCCCTCATTTTCTTTGTATGTAATCAAAACCATTTATGAGCCAATTTTTTTTTTTTTTTTTTTTTTTTTTTTTTTTTTTTT
>PVKA01000667.1:0-80339 GCA_004027165.1 Ctenomys sociabilis | reverse complement strand
GAAAGAAGTCTCCCTGAGAAGATGTAAACAAGTAGTCCTGGGAACAGTGTCCTTAGCGTCATGTTTCCTGGATTGATGGTATTGACCTACGTGCTTTGCACCTTTCCAGTCTTTCAACCAAGGTAGGTTTTTTTCTTTATTTGGTGCTGGAGATCCAACAAAGGGCGTCAACCCATGTCAGACAAGCACTGGGCCACTGAAGTGCACACCCTGCCCACGAGGGAAGCTTCCACATAAGAGTATATGGGAGCTGAGGGTGGCAATTTTGAGCTTCTGTCAGTAGCCACTTTGTCAAAACATCAGCTATAAACACCAATGTGTGTAGATGCAGGCAGGTGCAGCTGGAGTGCTGGATCTTTGTTGCCTTTATTTGCAAATCTCTGAAAATAAGAGCAGCAAGGATTAGTTGATGCTTCCTGAAATACTTCATAGGTATTTGGCCATGGTATGGCTGCTGTGGCCCTGAGAGACAGGAAATCTGAGGCTCAGGGGGGCTCCTTGACTGACACAATAAATGAGTGGAAAAGCTGGAATCCTTATTCTTTCTCCTGCACTTCAAAATTGGCACCTTTTGCACTGCAGCCTGTATTCATCAGGTGATAGAGATGGAAACTTGTTTGGCTCCAGGTCCTGGCCACCCCTCAGGGGATAGTAGCATCAGAACTTGTTTGGATTGCAGTGAATGCTTCACTCATCTGTTGTACTAATTACAACCTTTCCGGAAACCCTTCTGGAGGTCAAGTCCCATAGGCCCTAAAGAGAAAACCGCCCATGTGCTGGATGTCAGTGGGGAGTATTGGCCCTGGCCTGTTGTAACCTCTGGTCAAGGAAGTGACCCTGGACAGATGATGGGTGGCTTCCCCTCTCAGGCGACACCACCCAGGAGTCAGGTGGCAACACATATCAGCACAAATTCCATCATTGCTGACACATGGGTTGTTAATCTTTGGAGAGGCTCCTGCCCAGGTATCTTCTTTCTCAGAAGATAAACCAGGGATCTTATAAAAGTGGGTTTTACTCCTGTTGGAGCTGCTGTCTTGCTTACAGGAGTGTTCCACATCTCTGTCCAGGTCAGCCCCAGTGACAGGACCCTTGTCCTCCTAGGTCACAATGCATGCCCAGTACCTAACTCTGTGTCTGATACACAGTCAAAGCTCAATAAAATTTGTTAGATGAAAAAGTCAAGCTCCATTCTACTCAAGATTACATAGCCATCAACCTTAATACCTCGGCCCCAGGGTATTTAAGCATTTTGGCATGCAGAGTTTTAGATTTGCCACTGAGCTACAGAAATGTAATCTTTGTGGCAGGCAGTTGGAGATGAGCATTTTAACTTAGCGGTGGGGCCATTTTGGAATGGCCTCAGATTTTGATAATATGTTTCAGCTGCATTCGCGCCTTAACCAATACTCTCCTCCTGTTGTTTATGATAATTTATTAGTGACTCCCACAGTCTCTCTGAGTTAAAGCCAAACTACTGTTTTCCCTTCTTGCTATGTAACCTGGCTCACATCTTTCCAGGCTGCCTCTGGGGTGGTGCATTCTTTCCTTACTCACTTGTGTATTTATTCACCCAACAAGCCCCCATGGAGGGAGTGAGAGCCATCAGGGGGTCCACATCTATTTGATTATGAGAGGAAACACCCACTGATTACAGCCCTGGGTCCCCACTCATCTGTGTTCTGAGTTGGACAGCAATTTATGGTGGTGGCAGAGACTTTGGAAGGAGAGAGAAGCAGGAGGCACCAAGACGTGGCCCCTTGTCAGTGATATAATTCTGCCGTGGCAGTGAACAGGTGTGGCGGGACTGTGTGGCTGCATGGGCCATGAGTGTGGCTGGATAAAGCACTGCGCACTCCTGGGACATAGAACCTAATATTTCTTCGATACAGGAGCTGTGTCCCCATCTCGGGGTTACAGCCTGGGCCACAGCCCGGGCTGCCTGGACTGCCCGGGCAGCAGCGCTGCGTGGTGGCCAGCCTTGAGGGGTGTTGCGACCCTGCGCTTTTCTCACCCTCTCCATGAGTCTGCTTCAGCACTGGCCAGGGACAATGGTAAGCAGATTAAATTTGCCTTCTAAGCCAGTTTTCTCAGTTGCTGTCCCAGCCCCAGAAAGCAAACACTGGCTATTGTCTCCTCCTTGCACTGGAAGACACAGCTGATCTCCAAGTGTTGCTTGCCCTCCATGCTTTGCCTGTGACTTTGTAAACTCATTGTCCTTCATGCCCACGGGCCCTTCACCGACTGCAGCAGTGGTGCCCATTGCAATCAGGCTCTGTGTGAGCAAATAGGTGTGATCTGTGGCAGCCCAAACTAAGCTGAATGCAGAGGAGTGACCTCTTCCCAGAGGGACCCTTCGGTGAATAGCTGGCCACTGTGATGACTGAAGCTGGCTCTGCTTCTGTGACCTGGCCACATATGGTGCTGCTCATTTTAGCTGTTTGACATCAATGTAAAAAGCCAGCACAGCCCCTCGCACATGTAGCATCTATGCTTTTAGATGTTGTACCAAATCCTTTCCAGCCCCATGAGTGCTGAGGCCACCTGCGGAGGGAGCCCCAGACTCATTCACCAGGGCATTGGGTGAATGGGCAGCTGGACTGCCTCTGTGCCCAGTTAGACAAGGTGTCTCTAATGCTTGTTCTTATGAGTACTGAACTCCAGGGGCTGCGTTTGTGAGGGTTGGGTTCTGGGGTCCTGCCTGTTTACTGTAAAAGTGTGCAGCGCTTGGTAGATCTGGGGTCAGGTTGGTGGGACCTGTAATTAGGGGACTTTCAGTGTTCCCATGGCACAGCAAGGAGGCAGTGGCTCTGGAGTAATTAGCAAATAAGCACCAAAGGACAAGGGGAGCTTTTCTTCTCACCCCCTCTTTATAGTCAAACTTAGCTTAAGACAAAAACAACCAATCAGCCTACAAAGATACAAGTTAGAAAGGTGACAGGGATATGACATGGACACCTAGCTGAGCAGCACAGGGGCTCAGAGCTCTTCCTTGATTTTTTGCTCTCTTGCACTGGAGGCACTGGACCTGCCCCTGATTGCAGCTTTCTCTGCTCTGCTGAGGGCAGGGCTTATCTCTTCCTCCGCTCTCCTGAGTCTGGGTGTTCAAGTTCTGGGTGTGCAAGGATTCAAATCACTCTTCATTCCAATTCCAGATTTTGCAGAGTTCTGATGCTCCTAGTAGGCATTTCTTCCTCTCTCTAAGGCTCAGCTGGCAGCTAATTTTATGTGCAGTTAGTGATTTTTTTCCCCTTCAGATGATAGAGCAACTTGGCTAAACGTGTATTTACGAGTGTGATAGGTGCACGTCCTTCCCCTATCATCTCATTCTTGCCATCATGGATTAGCTAACAATGTGATTGAGCCAGATCCTGGCAATCTGGCAACTCTGATGGCCACAGTTACATGACAGATTGGAGGATGCACCATCGCCTGACAGTCACCTGCCACAGAAATCACAGGCCTGATAGATGAACAGGCATGCATAAATGTGTGTATTTTTTTCTATGCCATCCCAACTTGTCCTCATGCACACTTACATTCATAATAAATGTCTCCACAATTTTCCACTAGGTGGACATCCCAGCATAAAATGGGGGGCAAAATGGAACTTATTTATCATGTGAAAGTGAACCAAGTTATACATCTGAAGTGCTTAGCAAAGTGCTTAGGGTCTTCACAATAATGTCACCATTAGTGTTTGAGTTTTCATTTTTAGGGGTCCCATGTGGCTGCTCCCTACAAAGGTCTACAAGGGGCACACATGTATCAGGAGTTTCATGGCATTGCTGAAAGGGACCTCAGTTCAAAATGAGCTCTTTAAAACTCTGCCACTATTTGCAACAATCCGGCAATGCTCAGGGGTTGGATTAAAGCCTCTGGGTTCATTTTCTCCTGACCCGAGGACAGTGGGGATGGGGTGAGGAGGGCCCCCAGCCAACTGCTGACCCCTGCAGAAGGCTGCCTATTGCGCAGCTCTGCCCTGTCTGACACCTGAGGTGACGAAATGGCCAGGAGCTACCGTAGGTAACCTCCCTGTGCAGTCCCAGAACAGCGTCTGGTGAGAGCTCATGTGGGCGTGCCTAGCTGCACAGCCCTAGAGGGGTTTCCTCTCATGTTGGCTCTGATCCCATTCAGATTCCCAGAAGGGGAGGAAGACAGCGTGCTTTCTTGTCTGTCTTGTGTGAGTGCTGCCTGAGGTACCCCTTGTAGGAGTGTGTGAGGAGACAAGTCTGAGTCTAAATACAGGTGTTAGCTGCATCTTATTTTATTTTCATTTTCAGTAGTTGCTACAGAGTCTCACTACATAGCTCAGACTCATAGTGATCCTCCTGTTTTCAGCCTCCCTGGTGCTGGGATTGCAGGCTTGTGCCACTGTGCCTGGACTTGGTCTCCAGCTCAGTGTACCCTGAGGACAGGGCCAGCACAGCATGCGGGACGGGGGATCAAACCCTGGTCCCTGCGCTTGTCAAAGTAGGCATTTAGTCTGCTGAGCTATCTTGCTGGCCCTATATTTGACTTTTTGAAGGGAATTTTATTTTGTTTTGTTGAGACAAGGTCTCACTATGTACTCAAGGCTGGTCTTGAACATGCAGCAGTCCTCCTGCTTCAGTCTCCCAAGTGTTGGGATTAGAAGTGTATGCACAGGTGTGTTTTGTACTTGGGAAAACTGGAGTTTGGGATCAGGGAAGAAAGACAGGGATGGAGTGGGGAGGAGATGAATATAATAGCTATATATACAAATAGAGGAAAAATATAAATACATATTTTTATAAATAAGAATAAGGAGACAGCCATATAATTAAAATATGGTCATAAAATCAAGCAGGCTTCTTAGGCCTGCCTTCCAAGTTATTGTCCTTTAAAGGTGACTCCTCTATTCATTTTTGTGGTAATCAGTTCTTCTCTATCTTTAGAATATATTGGTCTGGCCAGGCAGCTCAGTGGACTAAAGTGCCTACTTAGGCAGGTGCAGTGATGGGGGTTTGATCTCAGGTCTTGCCCCAAGGTGTGCTGAGATGGCAATTGAGACTGGACGTGATGGTGCGCACCTGTAATCCCAGTGCTTGGGATTACGGAAAGCAGGAAAAGCACTAAGAATCTGATCTACATAGTGAGACCCTGTAGACCCTGTACTAAAAATACAAAAAAAAAAAAAAAAAAAAAAAAAAAAAAAAAAAAAAAAAAAAAAAAAAAAAAAAAAAAAAAAAAAAGGAAAAAAAATATCAATCTTTTAAAACTATAGGTTAATTTTTGTTAATTTTAAACTTTCTTTTAATAATTAAAACAATCTTCTATTTATTTGGTACAGGGTCTCGCTATGTGGCTGGCATAGCATGTGGTACCAGGGATCGAACCCAAGTCTTTGTGTTTGCCAAGCAAGCGCTTGGACTACCAAGCTACCTCCCCAGTTCTAAACTTTCTGTAAATGGAGTTACAACATGTGTCTGCCAGGTCTCCTAAAAGAGATGTATAGGCTCAGAAATAGCATTCAAAATCCTGACAGTTATTTTGACAAACTGATTGTCTAGAAGAAAATTCACAAAACAAAAGAACTTGTTCTACCCAGTATACAAACTCACAAACCATACTTTTAAAAAAAAATTAATATACTGAGCCAGGCGTGGTGGTGCATGCCTGTAATCCCTGCACTCGGGAGGCTGAGGCAGGAGGATTGTTGTGAGTTTGAGACCAGCCTGAGCTACAAAGTGAGCTTAAGGCCAGCCTGAACTGCATAGTGAGACCCTGTCTCAAAAAGACACACACAAAAAAATTAGTATAGCTTCAGAGGTCTCACTGAGATTAGTCTCTCTGGAAGTGAGCCCAGAGCCTCAGAAGCATCTCACATTTATTGAGGGCTAAAATCAGACTAAGGAATGTACATAGTTACTTAAGTGAACTGTTATCTCTTTTGACTTCCTCCATTTGCAGAAAGCTGGGATGGAAGGCTGCAGATAGCAGCTTCTCCTGCTGGTGCCCTGTTCTTTGATCCCTTGCTTGGGATGTTACAAACCATACTGATCAGACAGCATGGAGCCACCCTAGGAGCCCCATGGACTGCAGCAACAGGAGAGCATGGGTGCCTGATGGTGACACTGGGGGAAGGCAGCTTTTGGAATGAATGTCTCTAGTACAGATTGGTAGCCCTAGGGGAAGAAACCTATATGACTGAAAGTCAGTAGTGAGAGATTAAATACTTAAATGTGAAACACTGTAAGGTTTTCAGAAAGAACTTTGGAGTATATTGTTGGGCCACCATAGCCATGGATTTCATATCTGTGAACCCAACCAGCCATGCATAGGAAATATTCTGAAGAAATATTGTGGCTGTGCTGAATGTGTACAAATTTCATGTTGTATTTCCTAAGCAGTGCAATGTAACAACTATTTACATAGCACCTGAATTGTGTTGGGTATGAAGTGATTATGTATAGGAAAACGGAGGACAGGCATACGTTATAGCAACTCTACACTGGGAGCCAGCCTCCTTAGACACACTGAGATGTAACTGTGTCTGCATGACTTCAGGTTGGGAAGGAGTCTTTAAGACACACGAGCAGAATGGTGGTTACATGTACATCTGATTGGTTCCGTAGTCCGTGCTCTTTTACCTAGAACATGCTGTCAGGGCTTCTCTCCAATGTCCTTCAGAGCCTCAGACTTCCAGAGGTGGGGCTTTTGGGAGGTCACTGACCACGGGGGTGTGGTGCTCCTTGCTGGGCCAGTCCACTGGTGGGTTTAGGGCTGAGTGCGATGATAGGAAGTGGAACCTGGTTGGGAGAGCGGGGTCCAGGCCGTGGCCTGGTCCATTCCCCCTGCCCTTGGCTTTTGCCTGTCCTGACTGACAGTGGCTCTCCTCTGCCACACACCTGCCTTAGAGCCAGTTGATGGCTGGCAGGAACCTCTAGAAACTGTGAGCCTAAATGAAGCCGTCCTCCCTGATCCTGCGAGCACTGGGCAGTGTGGCTCAGTGAGGAGAAGGCAGGAAGACCATGGGTTAGCTGAGGGATGACGCCGTCCGTCCTGCATGCTGCTGCACCTCTATTTGTAGAAGAGAAAAGAAAAACAGACTTGATGAAGAGAAAACTTGGCACAGCCTTGGGAGAAAGACAGTTCCTTAAAAACAAGCTGTCAGCTTTCTCTAGAGGAAGCTGCAACTCCCAGGAGGCTCTAGCTCTGTGTGCTGAGGCTGAACACAGACAGGCAACGGGCAGAGTCTCAGGGTTCGGGAATCTGACCCTTCTGGACACAGGGTCAAGCACTCCTTGACTTCATCCCAGGTTGGACTGTGCCATGCTTGTGGGGTGATGTTCTGAGGCCCAGGTGCAGGGCCCAATAGGCTATGGGCTGCTGCTACCTCCCACACCTCTTGTGTGGGCCCATGTGCTGTGGCTCTGCCTGAGGAACTTCTTTTGATTCAAGCATGGGGCCAACTGGGAGCAAATTAAGTAATTTGTTAGCAAATTAATTCTCCAGGAATAGCCCTCCCCTAATGTTGGGTGAGAACTGTAAGATAAGGTGTTGAAGGATATAAAACCAATATTAAAATAAAATCAATAGCTAGTACTGAGATCTCTAATTCCAGCACCCAGGGAAGCAGAGGCAGGTTGAGCACAGATTTAAACCTGGAGTGGGCAAAAGCTTTCGTTGCTTTCTACTTGCTGGGACACAGTACCTGGTGCCCACAAATTAAGGGAAAGGATGTTTATTTTGGCTCAGTGTGTAGAGATTTTAAAGTCCACAGTCAGCTGGCTCTAAGGCAGGCCAGCATCACAGGACTGCTGTTCCCAGAGTGCTGGACAGGAAGTCAAGAGAGTTCAAGGGAGGGGGAGGAGACAGTACCTTCCAGGCCATGCCCCATGCCCCACCTGCTCCTACCAGGCCTACCCTCCCCACCTCACATTTAGCTGTACACTCACCATGGACTACTTCACTATGAGCGTTAGCCCCACAGCCAGTCACCTCCTGAAAGTCCTACCCATGAGTGTATGGTTAGGCTTGGGGGACATCTAGATGGAAACCATAATAATTTAACAACTTATCAACCTAGTGAGATGTGGTCACAGGCAGCCTTGTGGATGTAGCTCAGTGCAAAAGCCCTGGGTTCAATCCTCAACACCACACTCACAAACAAGCCAGTAGCTTTTCCCTAAATTAGTAGTGAACTAGCTGAGAAAGGAGTCCGGCAAACCACCCCATCCACGGCCCCTGCCCGGCCTGGTCATGGGCCTCATCATCTGAGCAAAGGCTCAACCAGCTGAGCTACACCCAGGACATCTTTCCAGAAGAGCCCCCAGCTTTCAGCTAGAACTCCGTTCCTTCTCAAGTTGCCCCGAATCATTTCTTTCTGGAACATGGGTACACACCAGGAGAACTATGTGGAGGTCAGGGGCAAGAATACAGCCCCTGTTTGAGTTCTGTTTTTTCGAAGGCCCCATAGAGGAGAAATGGCACACATTCTGCAAGAGGCGGGCCCAGGGGATGGAGCAGCGTGGCCCTTCTTGTGGGTTAGCTCTTTGCCATCCTTCATGCATGACTTATGTCTTGTTTGTGATGCGCTCAACCTTAGACAATAGCAGCAGGCAGAAAGTGCATACAACACATTTTCCTTGGTTAAACTTACTACCTCCCAGCCCCACCCTCTGTTTGCTTTTATGCCCTAGGACACTTCAGATTGGTTTGGAAGTTTGGTCAAGCCAAAGCCAGAGCCCTTCTGGGGTTGCATTCTCAAAGGAGTCAGTGAGGCACAGGAGCCTCCCCTGCTCTCGCCAGATAGCTCCTCCCATCCCTAGCAACCAGATCTTTCTAGCAGGATCCACCATTGCTGACATGCTCCACGAGAAAGGAAACCATTGCTGTGTCCTGCATCTCCCCAAGGACATGTGGAGCCTGAGCAGACAGACTCCTGGGACAGACAGATTCCATCTTGGTCTGAATGGTGCAAGTGGCCTGCCTATCAGCCCCATGCCACTGCCTTTTTTTTCAAGAAGTACAACAATGCGTTGCATATAGGACCCCCTGTGTTCACGCTCTTTCCTTCTTCTTTTCTCCAGCAACCTTGGCTGAGGAGGTGGAGGTTTTATGTGTAAGACCTCAGTGGAGCACTCCTGGAGAGGCAGAGGTGATGGTTGAGTGAGTTACAGCAGGGTTGATGGTCCCCAAGATCCTCAAGGCAGGGATCCAGCACCTGTTGCACTCTTCCATAGCAGGAGACTCTGGAGTCATTTTCTACCTTTCTCTGCAGCAGGAAGGAGGAAAAAGCAAACTTCCTAACTGGGTATGGACTTGGGGTGACTAGGGATCCCAGGAGAGGAGATGCTCTTGGGACCCCACTATTAAACACATCCAGATGCACACTGCAGAGACTACGGAGTGACACGGGCCCTGCTCCAGCTCATTAATAATCATTCACATGATACCCAAATGAGTTTTTCAACCATCATAACTTTTATATATGAATCTCTCAAGCTTTCCCTTTCTGTTTTCTGATGTTTGTGCCACTTTTGGAAAGGTTTTCCATACTTCATGGTTATATTTTTAAAAATTGTCATGGTATTTTCCCTAAGTTTTTTTTTCTTTTTAATTCTTAAATCTTTCATGAAAGATAACTTAACCGAGGTAAGGTATGGACCAAAGATCTGATTTCACTTTCTTTCAGAAAGTTGCCCAGTTCTGCCAATGCCATAAAGAAATAATCCACCAATTTTGAATAGTATAAAAACCAGATGTGTCGGTCTATTCTTCATAAATGAGTTTCTGCATATCTTTTGCCATTGTATTTTATCTCATCCATATGGGAGAATAAAAGTTTACACATGAGTCATATGAGCTGCAGGAAAAGAATTGTTCAATATGCTTAGATATATTTACAGTAATAAAATTGTGACTTTGGTGAGAAAACATACAGAGTATGCAAGAATGAAACAGTAGCATATAAATAAAATATTTAAGACAGTAGTGACATTGCTTAGCTCATATAAAATATCTGTGGATGTTTTAAATCTCTAAAAAATATATACACTGTCTTACTTGCTCATTGGCGGGAGGCTGCACCAACACCCGCACTTAATGGGAGAGAGGTTCCTTATGGTGCATGGTTTCGGGTGCATTTGGCTGGCTCCCTCCAGGCTGGCTGCATAACAGGCTGGTATGGCAGAGGAGTATGGGGGAAGAGCTGCTCACATCAAGACTACAGAGAACAAGAAGTAAGGAAGGAGCCGGAAAGAAAGAGCAGTGCTCCCTGAGCACACCCCAGTGACCCCTTCTTCTCCTCAAACTCCTGAGAGAACGATCACTCTCCTAATCCAATCACCTAGGTGCCTCCTCACTCCTGGCATCATGCAGTTTATTCTGCCAGAGAAATAGCAGACTGTAGTGCCCCCAAATTTCCTTAGATTATAACATCTATTAACAGTTGGAAGGGCTGGACTAATAACTCAGCAGATTAAAGCATTTGTAAGCAGGTGCAGGGGCTGGGGGTTTAATCACTTGGCCTGCCATGCTAGCCCTGCCCCTGGGGTACACTGAGATGGCAATTATGACTGGCCATGGTGATGCACACCTATAATCTCAGCTCTTGGGAGGCTGTAAATAGGTGGATCACTATGAATCTGATCTAGAGTGAGACCCTGAACACCCCATAGACCCTTCTGTACAATATAAAACAAACAAAAACGTTGGCACATGAGATAATACAGACATGTCATGCTTAGAAGATCGTCAGTCTCTTTCCTAGAGAATTGTGAGCTGCCCTGGCCTGTTTGCTCAGCTACCTCATGCCTTCAAGATGAGGGGGGAGCAAGATACTTACAGGGCTTCTAATGAGCTGTGCAAGCAGCTTGGGCTGCTGAGGGCAGTGCTGGAGCCCAAGTGCTCATAACAGGTTTCACTGTTAGATCCAGACTGTCAAGCAAGGCCCAAGCCTGGACACCAGGGCCCTGGGGAGAGCTTGCAATCTGGGTGTGCTGATATTTTTCTCAGTGGTGATCCTGTTGGTGTTGTTTAGTGATTTCAGGAGCAGAAAATGAAGAATGAGGCCAGCACCTGATGGGAACCTGGAGCAGGCTATCCCTGCAGCAGGCTATCCCTGCAGCCTGCTCAGAGCATCGTGGAACAGCTCTTCACTGAGCAGAATTGGGAGCCAGACTTAAAGGAATCGAGCCTGTTCTCCAACAGGGCCTGCTCCTAACAGCATGGTTAGCTGCCTAGCTCATCAGAGGGGTGAATCCACTGAGGAGCACAGGGCCCTCTTGACGGTCACCTTTCAAATGCATGAGAATTTGGGGAGATACTTTAGGTCTAAACCGCAGCAGAGCACATGCTTTTTCCTCAATATAAAGCACTTGGAAATACAGTAAAAACATCTCATCTATGTGCTCACAAGGGTTAGAGGTCATCTAGATATAAATCATAATATGTACTTTCTTACATCAGTAGAATAAGACAAATTGACAAATTACTTAGAAGAGTAAGACAAATAAGAGTCCCATTCTTTTTTTTTTTTTTTTTTTTGTCTTTTTGAGACAGGTCTCACTATGCAGTTCAGGCTGGCCTTAAGCTCACTTTGTAGCTTATGCTGGTCTCGAACTCACAACAATCCTCCTGCCTCAGCCTCCCAAGTGCTGGGATTACAGGCCTGCACCACCATGCCTGGCAAAACTACAGCACTATGTATCTTTTTATCTTTTTTTTTTTTTTTTTTTTGTGGATCTGGGGATTGAACTCAGGCCCTTGCCAGGGAAGTGCCTATTTCACTGAGCCATCTTCCCAGACCCAAGAGTCCCATTCTTATTTGGAGAAGAAATTTAATTCTGTGAGACAAATGTGATAACAAATGCACTACGGAAACAACCTTTAGCTTTAATTCTGGAGACAGGCGATTTTGTAGGGGTTTCTTAGGTCACTGTGCAGGTGGCTTGGTCTATGCCTACTATTTGGATGGGTCAGAAATGCTCAATTCCCGCCCTTCAGAAGGGTTATAACTTGTATCAAGGGTTATAACTCATGTGCACATAGGTGGGGCTTTTGGGAGGCAATTGGATTATGGCAGTGTGATGCTAGATTATGGCTTGTGACAACCAAACTGGCTTAGCATAGTTCTGAGATGAGAAGCCCCATCTTGGATGTAGGTGGTACCACCTACAGGCTTGAATCCTGAATTGGCTAAATGGGAAATGGAGGCTGGCTATATGCTTCTCCTGGCCTCTGTCTCCCCTGCTGTGGACTGTTTCTTCTCTGTGGTGCCCTCTGCCATTGAGCCAGTATCTATGGACAGAAAGCTGCACAAAATCAACCTCTCCTCCCTCACTTGTGGGTGTCCAGCATTTTGTCCTGTTATGGAAAAGTAACTAAGACAGAGGTGTTAATGGAGAGAATTCAGCTGTCTCGGTGACATAGGAGAAGTTGGGGTTGGGGTTGAAGGGACCATACACTCTATATTCTCTTACCTTTTAGATATTTCTTGAGCTGCCTGACAGCATAAATGTAAAGTGACCCAAGGACTGAGTTCCTTTTCAGTTCTGAAGTTGTTTTATTTTTTCACACTACATGATTTTGGATCAATATTTATGCCAAGAAAGACATCAAGGAGTGCCCCTGATATGCTCATAATTTCCAGAAGTGTCTCAAAGTGAATGCTCAAACTTATATAGGCTAAGGAAAAACAAGGTATGTACTTTGCAGGAGCTGCCACAAAAGCAGAGCGCTGCGGCTCAGCCACCTGAAGGTGGGATTCTGGCCCCCAAGCCTCTGTGTAGAGATTCACCGTTAGTATTTGATATATGTAATTCAATATTACATATCAGTATTACTATTTGATAAGGTAATTGTGTTACCTTATTTTTCTAATTCTGCCAAAGTTCCAGAGTAAGGCAGGTATTCTGATGAGATCAACACTAAAAATATTAATGTAAGGCACATTCTGTAAGAACTGTGATAACCAGGTGTGGTAGTGCATTCCTGTAGACCCACAACTCTGAGAGGCAGAAACAGGAAGGATGTAAGTTCAAGACCAGCTCTGGTACCTTCGACCCTGTCTTAAAATAAAGACATAAAGAATGCTAGGAAGTAGGTCAGCAGGAAGGCCCTGGGTTCAATCCCCAAGACCAAAAGGAAGGTCTGAAAAACACTAGGTAATTTTTTCTTAGTCATTTCTTCATTAGCAAGGGATAAACATGAACCTCTAAAAATAGCCCAGTTCAAGCTAGCTTAGTGAATAACAAGATTGTTGGTTCATTTAACTAGAAAGTCCAGTAACTTCAGGTTAATTTTTTTTTTTTCTAGTAGTTCAACTATGTGCTTTTCTTCACAGAGGCTTTTATCTTCATGCTGGGAATATATTGGTAGAAGCTTCAGATCCATGTCTTCCCATCAAGAGAGCCCTGAGGGCCACTGTGCACTTAGCCTGGGCCAGCCTGGCCTAATGGTCCCCAGCCTGTGACCCCAGGAATGGATGGAACATTCTGACTAGCTTCTCCACTATGTGTGTGAGATATGGAAGCAAACCCAGTCCTATCATCATGCAAGAAGGAAGAAGGTGTGGGGTCAGCAGACAAGTGTCTACTATATAATGTATGCACCACGTCATCAGAAACATTTATGTTGATGGTTATAACTGAGATGTGTTGACTTATGATTGACATGTCATTTACCTGCTGTTGTTTATTCCTTTTTGTCTTGTGTTTCATTGTTTGCCCTATTTAGTGGGTTCCTTCTGTTCTCATTCATGGAGTTCTGATCATTTTGCTCCCTCTCTAGAATATCTTTCAGTAGTCTGTGTAGGGCTGGCTTTATCATCATGAAATTCTTTAGTTGTTATTTGTCATGGAAGTATTTCACTTCTTCAACAAACTTGAAAGAGAGTTTGACAGAGTATAGTAGCCTGGGTTGGAATTTGTTTTCATAGAGGACTTGAAGTACTCTGCTCCATGCTCTTCTTGCCTTTGGTTTGTGAAGAGAAGTTGGCCATAATTCTGATGGGTTTTCCTTTGAATGTTATCTGCTTGTTTTCTCTAGCAGCTTTCAGTATATTGTTCTTGTGCTCAATTCCTGGGATCTTGACTATTATGTGTCTCGGTATGTTTTTAATTGAGTTGAAGTCATTTGGCCTTCTGTGTGCTTTGGTTACCCGAATGTTAGATTGTTTCCTCACATTTGGTAAGTTTTCTGCTATTAGTTCTGCCCATATTATTTTTATATCATTTGTATTGATTCCATCCTTCTCATTGATGCCTATTAGTCTCACACTGTTTATCTTTGCAGGTGATGAATTATTTTTTCCTGCATCCTGGTTGTTTTCAAGAGATCCTTTCTTACCTTTTCATTAGCTTCACTAGTGTCAAGATCTGACACTCTGTCTTCACTTTCACTTAAATGGTTTTGCAGGCTTGTGTTTGAGATTTTTAGCTCTTCTATATCTCTTTTATTTATTTATTTATGTTTGTTTTATTGAAGTACAAATATCAATGAGACAGTTTTAAGATACCTTGACAAAATGGATTTGATAAATTAATACATTGCAAACTATTTTCATAATGTTTTGGCATCATAGAAGGTGTATACATAATATTATACTTACAGACATTATTATACCATATGTCTCTTATCAGTAAATTAAGAGAGTGTAGCTGTTTGCATATCTTATTTTTATACCTGAATTACATCAAAGATTCAATAATTAATACTTTCTACCTTGTTATTTTCCTAGTGGTTCAACAATGTGCTTTTCTTCACAGAGGCTTTTATCTTCATGCTGGGAAAATATTGGTAGAAGCTTCAGATCCATGTCTTCCCATGAAGAGAAGTCTTCTTGTCCATAGTACTAGAAGCTGACATAATATCCTGTCCAACCACCATTAGTGCAAATCTTGCCTCTCATCGAATTATGTAGAAGCACAGAGTTATCTATCCCACCTGTACTGTCCATACACACACATCATGATTCTTCCTTCCTTTACCCCTTCCTTTGTCTACACCTGTCAGAGATGGGCACTCCATTGTCATTCAACTAACTTAGGTGCTTGAACTTGACAACACAAACCAACACAGTCCAGCATTCCATAACAATAGTGAATTATCCGAAGAAGTTGTCGACCATAGCCATTTTTCTATATCTCTTTGGCTCTGCTTTATGTGTTCTATTTCTTTCCTATATTGCTCATTCAAGGAATCCATCATTTTTCTAATATCCTGTATTTTTTTTTATCAATGTCTTCTTCAGAAGCAGTTATTAATTCTTTTACTGAAGAGGTTTTTTTTTTCAAATTGGGTTTCCTCCATATGTTTCTGTATTTGATTCTTTACTTCAGATGCTATGAATTTAGAGATTTCCTTTTTATTTCAGAAATTAATTCTGCTCTGAGTTCCTCTATACCTTTCTGCTGTTGTTTCTTTACTTTTGATGCTATTGATTCATGCATTTCAGCTGAGCTAGTGTCCTCTGTTGTGGGTGGGCTTGAGGCCTGAGATTGCATTTTGCTCCCTGTCTTTACCATTTCATATAGCACTGACCTCTGACTTTTGGTGTAGAGCTTTGGTGCAGTTATAACCTTAGCACCTACTGAAATTTGGGTGAAGCTCTATTAAGTTTGAATTTATTGGGATTGGGTCTAACTGTTTTGTTCAGCTCCTTCCTGCTTGAAAGTGAACCTCTTTTGCTCCTCTGTCATAACAGTGTACCTGTGGTGCCCCTGGCCTAGGAGTCACAGGGGAGCGCAGAAGCTCTCCCATGCACTAGCTGGGCCTGGGCTTGGGGTGGATCTGGGGGTCTCTAGAGCTTCACAGAAGTTCTCACTCACTGGGCAGGCTTAGAGGCTGGGACTCTGGAGGGTTGGAGGGGTCCTGAGGGTATGGGAGAGGGTCTCACAAGGTGTGCTTGAGTTTTAGTCTGGCGCAGGGAAGCTGGAAACTCTCCCGCACACTCACGGGCCTTGGCTGGGCTGGATGCAGCGTGCAGGGCGGGTTGTGCTGGCTCTGGAGGGGCAGAAGAGGTCCAGAGGATGCGGGAAAAGTCTCTCTTCTGAGGCAGGCCTGTTCTTGGTCCGGTGAGCACAAGAGAAAGCAGAAGCTCTCTCACACACTCACGGGGCCTGGGGTTGGACGGATCTCATGGGAAACAAAAATAGGCACCAGAGCCCCTGCCTGGTCCCAAAGAGGAATGGCCAGCGTAAGATGTAGGTTCCAGATGCTTGTATTCCAATGTGCTTCACAGCAGGGTCCCTCAACTCTGATGCTGTGATCAAAGCCTCACGTAGATCAGCATGTTCTGTTTACCTGACTCCACAGTCAGAACAGTCCTGGAATCACAGCATTTACACAACACAGAAAATACAGCAAAGTCTCAGAGAGTGAGAGAGAAAAGCTAGAATGCCTGGAACATGAATTCTTTCACCTGAGTAGATTTGTTAACTGCTGATTTGTAACAAATTTCTCGTTCTGCATATGGGCAAAGAAAATGTAACATTTGATCCTTGTATGCTGGCTAGCTCTTATTTTAAACCACTCTAAAGTCTTTTGGGCTTCGACAGACTTGCCTTTCAGCTTGGAAGCTGGCACTGTGGGGAGCTGAACGATGGCCTCCCAGTCATGTCAGTTTGGAAATCCCAGGAACCTCGCATGCTGCTTTGTGTAACAGAAGGGCTTTGCAGGTGGATGGAGCAAGGCTCTCAACATGGGGAGATTATCCAGGATTAGCAGCAGGTCTGGTGTGAGGGTAAGAATCCTCCTAAGAAGGAGGCAGGGTGACAGACACAGCAGTGGGGAGGATGCATTGAAACCAGAGGAAAAGGCCCAGGAGCCAAGCAACGCAGGTGGCTCCAATCTCTGGGGAAGCCTGGAGAGTGATTCTCTCCAGGAGCCTCCGGAGGTTGCCATCCCCAGCAATGCCTTGCTTTTTAACCTCTTTAGATTTATGACCTCCAGGGCTCTGAGAGAATGGATGTGCACTATTTTAAACCACTGAATTTGGGATAATTTGTCCCAGCAGCAAGGGAAGCTAATAAAATTACGGTGCCATTTCCAGACCCACCTCCTTTGTTCCCTAAATCTTTTGATGACGCGAATTTGTGTGCTTGAAACTTTTCATGGCCCCTCCCCAAAATAGGTACAAATTGCCTCCGTCTCTCTCCACCAGGCCTGCCCGCTGTGAGGCCCTGGCCAGCTCTCCCCATGTCCTCTCAGGAAGGAAGGGGCAGATGCTTGTGGTGAACTTCCATTCTTCCACATCATGGATTCCTAGGGCTTGGAGACTGCTCTGCCTGGTGCTGTGCACCTTCCTGGTCTGTGGTGCAGGGCAGTCTGACTTGGGTGCCTTCACTGCTTCCCTGGCTGGAGCAGAAGTTCTAGGCGGGGATACCCCAAGAGTTCAGGAGGCAAGGGCTGAAGCTTCGCTGGCCACCAGTGTCCCCCTCCTGCCTCTAGCTCCCGGATATCCACACTATCTCTTCTGAGTGCGGATGGGCATAAAGCTGGGCTCTCTGGTTGGCTTCTGTGAATTGGACCTCCATCTTGGTCACAAGCTGTCACACCTCAGAAAATGCTCCAGGAGGAGGCAGGGTGGCACTGGAGGGCACCCAGGGTGCCTTGGTGCTCTAGGATGAATGCCATACTTGTACTTAGGGACAAGCATGGCATCTCAGGAGGCCCAGCGTGAGGATATTTTTAGAAATAGAGATATACAAGAGTTTTGAATCATGGAAAGACAGTCAAAGTTAACATGTAACTAATGTTCTTAAAAAAAAAATTTTTTTTGAGGAAACAAGGATTGAACTCAGGCTCACTACTGAGTTCGTCTACTGAGCCATCTAAGTACCAGACATAAAAATGACAGAGTCAGGAGCTTAGAGCCATTGCATGGTACAGCCAGGACTAGCACAGCTGCTTCACTTGACTCTCCTGTCCTTTGGGCTGGATACAGGTTGCCTTGGCTGCCACCGTGCCTTTGTCCCAGCTCCAGGGAAGGCCAGCAAACAATGGAAAGGGCCCAAGAAAGTGAGAAACAGTGAGAAAAAATGAAGAAGATGAAGGGTAAGATGAGGCAGTCAAAAAGAGAGAAGAGAGAATCCGAAGGGTGGATCTTCTCCCTTGGAGTCTGATCCTCAGCTCCTGCAGGCAGAGTCCTAGGTGCAAATCTGGATTTTTGTGACTATTATGTCTTTCACTTTGTTCAAGGAAAAAAAGAAATACAAGAACATTATTTGCTAACTATGTGAAAATAAATGGCAGAG
The DNA here is from genome assembly GCA_004027165.1 of Ctenomys sociabilis. Classification (NCBI taxonomy): domain Eukaryota; kingdom Metazoa; phylum Chordata; class Mammalia; order Rodentia; family Ctenomyidae; genus Ctenomys; species Ctenomys sociabilis. The sequence goes on along the minus strand of PVKA01000667.1, from coordinate 62,118 downwards.
GAATGGTGTTCCGACCTGAGCAGGGGGCCCCGAGACCCTGGGTTTCCTGACTTTCAACCACACACTGCGGCTGCCATCCTGGTGAGAGTGCCAGTCTTGGGACTCCGGATAGTGTCGTGGTGCTGCTTGGATCTTGAGCTGGCTGTGGAATACCCTGAGAAGTTAGAGATGGTGCTGTGTGTTTCAGGACTATATGCAGGGTGGCTGTCACCATGTGTACCACACACACAGAGGAGGACACAGGGTCCTCAGAAGCACCATTTGTCCATCTAGCGGGAAGTGAGCATATTGAATTGGGCTCTCCAGGTAACCCCAGGATTCCATCAGCACCATCAGACCTCTCCCATCACCAGAACTGCAATGGGTGAGGGCTGCAACAGCCAAGTGAGGGTGTAGAGACAGCACAGGCAGGAGCAGGGGCTGAGTTTCACTTCGAGGTGCACCCCACAAGCTATGTCAGAGAACCCCAGTCCCCCGTTGGCAATCTCCTCCTCACCTCCTGTCCCTGTTCTCTGTCTCTCCCCTACTCGCTAATGTCCAGAACATACAGAGCAGACTCTTCCTGCGCCTCTGCCTCAGGCTTGCTTTTGTGGAAAGCCAGTCTTGGCAATTGTTTAGTGCACCAGGGTGCTCGTTAGGGAAAAGTAAGAGTTTTAGAACTTAATTATGGGGCCAGAGAGGAGGGCGCTTCCTGCTCTCTCATTTTGAAGTCTTGCTGTCTGTGTAATCAGCTGGAAACTCTGAGCATACTTGGATTCTTGTGCCCCTGACAGGGAGCAACTCCTTATCCTGGGACCAGCCCTGTCTGGACTCCCAGATTACCATGCCAGACGAGACACAATAGCATGCAGGCCCCTGCGATGTAAACACGCCATCAAACATGCCATCGGAAAAAGACTATTTCCTATCACTCTTAGCCTTGACTTAGAGGCTTTCCAAAGTCACCTGGAAGCAATTGCAATGAAATAACCATATTTCTGGAGCAATGCTTATTCAAATTACCTTACAGCTGGATCCTGTAATATCAGTGGTTATTAGAGAAAAACCTGAAGTTTCATTTTCAAAGCTCTAAATTTCTTGTTTTTATTACTTGTTATTATTTTTTTCTGGTAGAAAGAAAGTGACCCAGTTTGAGGGTTGAGCTAGAGTTTTGTATTCTTTACAGGACATTTTTCCTGTGCAATATGCAAATCGACTCTTTTGTCAGAGGATTCCCACAGCAGTTCTTGTCAGCACTGGTGGCTGTTCCCATCTTCACTGCAAGCCTGAGAGAAGCAACTGGCTACATGAGCGTCAGGTTCCTCTCACCCATCAGAGCCTCTGTGACCTTGCTGTCTCCTTTCAAAGGCTTTGACTATCAGACAAAATGCATGAACTCAGATCCTCTTTTTAAATCAAGCTCATCAGGAAATCTCTGGTTAGAATAAACCTTGACTTGCCAGGTGACTAAGGGTAGAGCTTCCGTTTCTGGTTCCAAGTGGTAATGCTATGGAGAGCCCAGAGCTGCAGCAGGCATCCTTTGACCTGCACAGGATGTAGGAAGACACTGGCTGTCTATTGTCCTGAGAGGGGTTGCTCATGTCTCCCTGTTAAGTCTTCTATTTATTTTTTAGGCAGTGCCTTGTATGTGGTTCAGGCTGGCTTTGAAATGGAAGTGATCCTCCTGCCTCAGCCACTGGAGTGCTGGGATTACAGATGTGTACTGCCACACCGAGTTCCTCCTTTAAGTCTTGATCATAATTGACAAGCATTTCTGACTGATTCTGCAGATGGGGGAGCTTCTCTACCCAACGCCTCCAGACACACTTATAGGCCTGAGGTTTTGGGTACACTGTGGGCTGATTTGATCCTCACTATTGTGTTCATGTTGAACCTGTCTCTAGTGGGACTGGAGATGAGGACTTTCCAGGCCCTAAGGTCTAGATGAAGTGAAGAATCTGGGGCCCTCAGGTCAACATTTTCACCCTTATCTGATGAGATGCCAGAGTGCTGCTGTGTCTGTGTTCTCTCTCAGCTGTGTGAGGGCAGTGGAAGAAAGTGGCCTTGTGCAAGTCAGAAAAAAAACCCAGTCTTGTGAGGCCCCTAACCTCAGATTGCTGGTAATGCAGAGGGTGCCCTGGGACTACAGGCCCACCCCCCTCCATTCATCCGAATCCCGCAAGGCCCCAGGGCCAACTCCCTGTCCTTTGTCCTAAGGCCCACCACGCCAAGGCAGAGATAGGAAGAGGGAGACCTTTGGGCCCAGAGCCATGTATGCCAGGTTCCTCAGCATGACCTTTTGGTAGCCTTTCCTTTTTCAGAGCTCACTGAAGTCTGTGTTAGAGGGCTGCATCTCCTACACTCAGCAACACTAGAGTGCATGGTGGAAAAGGTCAGGTGCAGTAGGCACAGTGGACCTGACTCAGCCCCTGTCAGTCACACTGTCCGCCTGGCTCGGGAATGCCCAAGGTGAAGGGCCTTTCCTTTTGCTTGCGCTGTTTTCCTTGGCAGTAGCAGGAGTCATCTCATTCTGATCACTCCCTTGCCCAAGGAAACCTTACTGAACCTTGCTGCTTTTTCTTCACTGTTGCGTGCCACATGGAATTCTTTCTTCATCGTGCACAAGAACCTGGTGGCCTGTCCAGGCTCCCATTCCCCACGGCAAGCCCGTGTCCAGGGCTGGGAGACCCTGGTGTCCCACGGCAAGCTCAGCGTCCCAGCCTGGGGCATCTTGTTATAATGAGAGTGCCCGTGCATGCTCTGGTCATGCTTATGGACTCCACTGCCTCCTAGTTTCCCCTTGGAGCATTTTGACTGACCTGGGGCTTTCCTGACCACCCGGCCAGTTTCTGAATCAAACACACAGTGACTGTAGACTACAGTAGAGGGGTTTTGGTTGCTTCCCCAATTTCTATGTGTTTACCACATATAAAATAGGCTATCATCAATCAGTGTACCTCAAGGCTGCATTTTACTATATGTAATTAAATCTTATGAAACCTGGATAAAAGAAAAAGGCCAATATCTGGGAAATCGGACTCTATGAAAGCCTGGAGTTATTGGATTTATTTAATTTAGAACAGACAAACTTTTACAGTGGCTTCCTAATATTCCAAACCAGTTTCTTATTCTATCTTAAAGACCACTTTGCACCACTGCACTTGGTGAAAGGGGAAAAAGACAGATTAGACGTGAAATAGTTTACTTGCTGATAGGTTAGTGTGCAGGGGGCTTCCAGATACCCTGACTGGGTGGGATTGGTCTGCCCAAATCCAGTCCTTTCCAAATTTCCTAGGCTGAGTTTTACCAAAGTACCTGTTTATTATTTTAAGTGTCCAATAGATACTTGTTAGAAAATACCCCTCCCCATACACCCATGCATACCCCCAGAGGACCAGTGTAAGTTCTTGAAAGTAAGGCAGACTAAACACATAAAAGAATACATGATCATTTCCTTCTTTGGCTCATAATTACAAGGCTTGCACTGCCCACAATAAGACTGGGTAAGAAGCTGGCAGCTCACGACTGTTCATTCCTCAGCCACCTTAATCCCAGTTCCTTTGCTACACAGACGCCCGCTTGTTCCAAGCCTTTAACCCAGGATTTCTGAAATTCGTCCTTCTGCTCTCGGGAGTGGAATTACCTGGCATGACTGTTAAGAATCGAAGCATTTTATTTGGAATTGAATGTCTGAGGGTCTAGAGTGAAGTCCCCGGTGGTCCTTGCAGCCCAACTACACATGCTTGCACTGTGTCTTGAGAGAACCCTTTTCTCTCCATGTCAGTGTGGTGGGTTAACTAATGTTACCCGGAACCCCCACCTGACCTGACTCAGCGTGGCGCTGGGTGTGAAGGCCTGCCTGAGAACTGTTGCCAGCAGCATAGAAGGAGAGCTGGAGGGAAAAGGGTGCTCCTGGAGGAGCTTGTGGCACTGGGTTTTCTGTATGAACTTGGCTGTTATTGTTGGAGGTACTTAGGTCATCACTGTTTCTGAGAATGGCTGTATGTTTGTTGTTGTTTGGTGCTGGGGATTGAATTCAGGACCTTGCACTTTCCAGTCATGTGCTTATGCCACTGAGCTATCTGCCCAGCCTTGAAGTTCTTTTTGGAGGTTCTCTGGGCCTTGCCTTATGTGTGGCTTCCTGGCTCTAGTGCAGACCCCTCAGTCTGCTGGTACAGCCTCTCCATCCTGATGACACAGACTTTCTATCTTCCACCACTGACCTCTGGGCCTTGCCAGTGCAAATCCCTGGTAGAATGTTGCCTGAGACCTTCTCTTGGGCTCCAGGCCTCCAGCTGGACTCATGGAGTACATTGCCCTGGGATCCAGGTGCCAAGATGGATTCTTTGGGTCTCTAGTGGACAGATCCAGTGTGGACAGATCTCTTGCACTCTTTCACATTTGACTTTTTGGGCAACTATTATAAAATAATCCTACAAATTATGTGTCTTATATTAAATATTGTCCCTTATAAACCCTAACCACCACAATTGAATCAAAAATGTGTTGTTCATGTGTTCCACAGTGTTTGTTTTTTTCTGGCTTTTGTTGTGTTGAGGGTAGAACCCAGGGCTTTGCACAGGCAGGCCAAGTGCTCCACTCACCCACTGCAAAGTTGGAGTAGAGGTTGTTGCCCATCTCTTTGAAATGATAAGAAGCACCAGGAGAGGTGAAGAGACCACTGTGCCAACCTCACGTGCATGGGGTCCTGCTATAGTGCAAGCTGCCTCTGCCCTGAGTCCTACGCCCTCTGATTTAATGACCACAGTGGGAAACATTTGTAGAAATCTCTGTAGCAGACACTACCGGCTTTTCTCCTTGTTATTATTCCCTAAACAATACAGTGTAACAACTGTTTATAGAGTATTTATGTCTATAAGTAGCCTAGAGATGACTTAAAGTACTGTATATGAGCCAGGTGTGGTGGTGCATGCCTATAATCCCAACACTTGGGAGGCTGAGGCAGGAGGATCCTTGTGAGTTTGAGACCACCTTGGGTTACAAAGTGAGCTCCAGTCCTGCCTGAACTATATAGTGAAACCCTGTCTCAAAAAAAAAATACTGTATATGGGAGAAAGTTTGTAGGCTATTTGCAAAATAACATACCATTTATTTATTTATTTAGAGACAGGGTCTTACTATGCAGTTCAGGTTGGCCTTGAACTCACTGTGTAGCTTGATTTAACCTCAAAATTGTTGCAGTTCTCCTGCCTCAGCCTCCTTAGTGCTGGAGTTACAGGTGTGAGCCACCATATGCTGCTGCATTTCATTTTATAGAGGGACTCTGGCATCTGCTGACTTGGGTATCCTCAAGGGTTGTAAGCCAGCTCCCACCTCCAAACTGAGGGATCTGATGTTCCCTAAGGTGAGTGGTTTCTTTCTTTCATCCACAAGCTCATTTTCTTTACTCCCTTTTCTCCTTACTTTATTTATATGAACACAGAATTGTGTCAAAATTTTTGGTTATAACATTTCTTCATCTTGGTCCTTGCATGGTATTTTTAAATTTAGTCATTTAATCCCACATTTTAAGTTAAAAAATAAATATCTGACAACACAACACCTAAATCCAGAACTTCACCTTCACAATCACCAGGAATGAACCCCATCGTACCACCCCTTAAACCGTCCCAGAGCGCTCTGTCCTCTGTGTCAACAGCATCCTGTGCTCCTCTTTGCTGAATTCGCATGTCGCACTTCCACAGGCCAGCTAATCTTCTCTGAATCGTTCCACTTTTAGTGTATGTGCTGCCCAAGTGAGCTTTGTCTTCACCCTGTTTTGCTTTTAGTATATTTTTTTGGGGGAGGAAGGGATCTAAAAAAAATCTATTTATTTATTTATTTATGTATCTTTTAGGTGAGGAAGGTGACTATTTCTAACTGCATGAAAAACCACACATGCATACCCATAGGTGTATTGTGTGCATTATGACAAGCAATATTGTACTATATGTAATATTTTGGACTTATTTTTTATTTCTGTTAGTAATATAGATATTCCCATTTGCTGGGAATATCTATATTACTAACAGCTCAGTGGCACAAGTACCTGTCTGGCAAAAGCAAGGTCCTGAGTTCTATTCCCCATGCTCCCAAAATAGATATTCTTTATTTAATGACCTACCCGTTTAATGACCACTAAAACTTACGACTGAGTTGTATTCTTGGGATTTGAAAGTGCCACTTTGGCTTAGATCTGTCTTTTTGGTGTAGCTTTGTATATTCTGTTGCTAGGGCCTCTGTGTCTGTTTTATGTAGACTACCTTATGCATGTAGTACTGTAACTGTTGCTGATTGTGCTATAGAGTACAGTACTATAGCTCCATGTTCTGTTACTCATTACAGTAGTGCAAGCAAGAGTTGTGCAAATAAAAGCAAAGTCATTGAGCTGGATGGAGTTCCCTCTGGCCATGTCTTTGTTCTGGATATTGTAATGTGCATAGTATATATGATTTCTCATTTAGCAACCAATTCATTTAATGACCTCGTTGTAAGAATGGCACTTGGTGAGTAAACAAAGACAGTCTTACTCATTATTACTCCTACATGACAGTGTACTTCATAACTTTTGATCATTGTATTACATTCTGCTCTGAAAACACCATAGTTTATGAGCCCATTCTAGCATTGAGGAACACTGGAGAGTTATGGTTTTACTGGTGCGAGCGGCTCTCCTTTGGATAGTCTCACCCCTATCTTCTGGTTCATAATATGCGTTTGCATTGATTTGTACACAGGGCCATTGGATGATACACTGGATTCTTCTAGTTTCCACTATGCAGGAAGGGACTCTAGTGCAGTTGTAGAATGGACCCAGGCCCCAAGACAAAGAGCTCATCCAGGTCTGGAGCATCTGAACAGTTATGAAGCCAAGTGGGATATGGTTAATACAGTCTCTTTTAAAAAGAAGCCGCATACCAATGGAGATCTCCACAAGATAAAAAAATACTTCTTGTGAATTGTCAAAATAAGAGTCTTTCAAAGACTTTTGAAAATCTTCTTGATGAACCAGCATATGGTTTAATTCAAAAAATTAGAAAGGATCCTTACACAGCAATTATGGTAGGATTTTCCCAAGTTACAAACTATATTTTTGATAGTTTAAGAGGCAGCAATCCTTCTGCGCATCAATCACCAACTTTGGAAATGGCAGATTTTTCTTAGTGACACCATTCCAGACCTAAAGATAAACCAACAAGAAGAACTAGGGGGCTGGCAAGATAGCTCAGCGGTCTAGAGCGCTCTCTCAGGGACCACGGTTCGAGCCCCAGCACCACATGCCATGCCAGCCCCTCCCCACAGGGCCGGCTGAGCTCACCTCCCACCCCCGCGAAAAAAGAATCCGTGATGTGTAGCGAGACACTAATAAATAAAGGAATTTTTTTTTTTTTAAAAAGAAGAACTAGGATTTGAAGTCATCAGAAGAACTGATTTGGGAGAATGGCCTGTCATTCAGAGGAGAGAGCCAGTGTCACTGGAAGAGTGGATGAAGAACATTGATTCTGAAGGAAGGATCTTACATGTGGTGAGCATGATGCAGATGATATTGGGGGGGCTCTTAGTCATTCATTGAGAAAATAAGCCTGGAAATTTCTGCTGGGTACTTTCCTTGGGACAGTATATGGAAGAAGGAACTCAATTACAGAAGCAAAAAACCAGATGAATACTTTAGGATGAAGCTACAATGGAAATCTGTCAGCAAGGAACAAGAGAGAGAAATTCAAGGGTAAGAGATTATAGAATTATTATTGAAAAAGATGTTAACTGAACAGATAGAACAAACAAATTTTATGAAGGCCAAGATAATCCAGGGCTGATTTTGCTTTATGACATTTTGATGACCTATTGTATGTATGATTTTGATTTAGGATACATGCAAGGAATGAGTGACCTACTTTCTCCTTTTTTGTATGTGATGGAAAATGAAGTAGACGCCTTTTGATGCTTTGCCTCTTACATGGACCACATGCATTGAGATTTTGAAGAACAAATGCAAGGCGTGAAGACCCAGTTAATTCAGCTGAGCATCTTACTTCTGTTGTTGCACAGTGGATTTTGCAGTTACTTAGAATCTCAGGACTCAGGATACCTGCATTTTTGCTCCAGATGGCTTTTAATCAGATTTAAAAGGGAATTTAGTTTTCTGGATATTCTTCAACTATGGGAGGTAATGTGGACTGAGCTGCCATGTAAAAATTTCTATCTTCTTCTCTGTTGTGCTATTCTCAAGTCACAAAAGCAACAAATAATGGAAAAGCATCATGGCTTCGACAAAACACTTAAGCATATCAATGAGTTGTCCATGAAAATGGACGTGGAGGATGTGCTATGCAAGGCAGAAGCGATTTCTCTACAGATGGTAAAATGCAAAGGATTGCCACAAGCTGCTTGTGAGGTCCTGGGGCTGCAGGAGAGTGAAGTTACAACCCCAGATTCAGACACTGGTGAAGATGAAAACGTTGGCATGGCTTGTCCTGCACCTGCATTTCAGAGCCGCACCTTGCCTGCCCCTGCTGCCAGTGGAGCAGAGCTGACAGCCCAGCAGAGACTCCAGTGACCCAAAATGTTAGCAGGTTAATGACTGCATGATCGTTTGCCTTGCAGGTTTTTTTTTTGTTTGTTTGTTTGTTTGTTTGTTTTTTATTTTTAGGGTAATAAGCTTCTCTTCTGGAAGGTTAACAACCTAAGTTTGCAGACCAAAAATTAGAGAAATAGAAGGGCTGCAAGGACAGCCAACATTTTGCTTTGTTTTGTTTTTTGAAGGAAAGAAAGGTTTATTTAGCTCACATTTACTGGAGGTTTCAGTCTATATTCAGCTGGCTCCAGGGCAGGGAACAGCCTTTCATGGCGGCACAGAGTAAGAACACAAGGGAGAGGCAGTTGGCTGCTCCAGCTGCTAGCTTCTCTTCCCACCTTACATTGTAATGCAAATTACCTGCCCCAGGGCAGGTGCAGTGTCCACACCCACAGTAATCAACCACAAACTCCAGAAGCTGCCCAACGACTGCTTGAGGCTTTGAGGGGACCCCTGGACACAAACCGTAACCTTCCACCCCTGGACCGCCAAAGACCCATGCATATCCCTTTATGCAAAAGCCGTTCTAGTCCATCTCTGAGAGTTGCCCAAGTGCCAAGTTTCAGCACTCATGAAAAGCCCAAGTCGCAAGTCTCCTCCAAGATCCAAAGCAAATTCTCCACAGGAAGCCCATGTACAAGTGAAAACTTAAAACACTTGCAACATTCAAAGGCACAAGGTAAACATTATCATTCCAAATGATACACACAGCAGGATGCCAAGCATTGGGACCAACACAGGTCCAAAATGCAGCAGGGCAAACATCAAGTCCTGCAGTTCCACGTGGGACATCTGAAGCAATCTGTGTTGAGTTGTGAGCTCCAAAGGCTTACGTGGCTTCACCCCCACAGCACTCGTGGGAGCTTCCATGGATTCTCTCTTAAGCCGGCCTTGCTCCCTCCTTGCAGTTTCCCTTAGATGATCCATGTTCCTGGCTTTTCCAAACTTCTGGGGTTTCCACTGAATAGGCTTCTCTCTCGCAGCTTCACACACTGCTCTCAGGGGCACCCTGCCTGGCCTCCCAGGCCTTCTTCTGAAGTCAGGGTGGAAGCTTTCTTAACCTCAGAGCTCCTGCCGTGAGATTACAGGTATGTGCCATACCTCATTTCTGATTGCTATTTGATATGTGCCTGTGATTTTTTGACCTATGATTTAAAAATAGGTTGTTTACTTATAGGGTTTGGGGATTTTCCTGTTTCTATTCTGTTACTTTTTTTTTTTAAGAGTTTATTTGAAGGAGAATAGAAAAATAATAGATAAGCCATTAGAAATGATGCACAATTAAAATAAAAATAAGATGGTAAGTGTTCAACAGTGGATGGATGTTATATTGCAGGTTTCTATCTTCAATGTGGCTGCCACCTTCAAAGAACTGATAGATACTGTAGTATGATCATCTTAGCTATCCTGTGTATATACGTACATGCTCTCTCCCTTTCTTCATTCCTGTCTTTTATTCTTTCCCATATCCCAATTGTTTATTCCTTGAGTTCAGTTTCTTTCCCCTTTACTCTATCTATTGTACCTTTCAGGTTTTATTTACTCTTTCAGGTTTTTACACTAGGGAGACAATATGATATTTACACATGTGGAGCTGATTTATTTCACTTACGAGTAGAGCTTCTGGTTGCATCCATGTACCTATAAAGGTCACAAGTTTATCTTTCTTTATAGCTGAGTAACACTTCATTGTATAAAGGTGCCACACGTTTTGTATCCATTTCTCTGATGGGCATTTGGTTTTTTTTCCAAGACTTAGCTATGACAACTGTGCTATTATAAACATGGGTGCACATATATTGCTGTGATATGATGTTTTCAGTTCTTCTAGAAAAATACCCAGAAGGAGAATAGCTGGATTGAATGGGACTTCCAGTTCTAGTTTTTTGAAGAGTTTTCGCCGTGATTTCCATAGTGGTTGTACTAGTCTGCACTCTCACCAACAGTGGAGAAGCATTCTTTTTTCCTCACAACCTCTCCAGCATGTAGTCTTAGTTGACTTCTTCATGATAGCCATTCTTTCTGGTGTGAGATGGAATCTCAGTGTTGTTTTAATTTGTATTTGTTGAATGACCACTGCTGTTGAACTTTTTTTTTTTTTTTTTTCATGTTTATTTGGCATTTGTATTACTTCCTCTGAGAAGTGTGTATTCACTTTTGGGAGTTTTGGGCTGGCTTTTTGACTTTTGGGAGCCTGATTTTTTTCTTTTTAGTTTTTTATATGTTCTATATAGAAGTACTTTTTCTGAGTGACTGTTGGTTAATACTTTTTTCCCAATTTTTGAATTTTCTTTTCATTTTATTGATGATTTCTTTTGACGTGCAGAGACTTCAGTGAGATAGGAGATTCCAATTGTTGGTTTTTGAAGTATTTCCTGTTCAGTTTGGTTTTTGTTCATGAACTCTCTGCCTACCCCTATGTCTTCAAGATTTCTACCTATTTTTTCTTCTAGTAGATTTAGTGTTTCTGTTTTAGTGCCTAGATCTTTAATCAAGTTTTGACTTTAGTTTAGTGCATGGTGATAGACCTAGATCTAGTTTTAGTTTTCAGCGTGTGGAAAGCCAGTTTCTCTAGCACTGTTTGTTAAAAAGTTTTTTTTTTCTGTGAACATGTTTGGTCCCTTTGTCAAAAATAAGCTGGCTGCGTCTTCTGATCTGTTCCACTGTTCCTCAAGTCTGTTTTTATTTTGGCCAGCACCGTGCTAATATTATCACAACAGCTTAGTCATACAATTTCAAATCAGGGATTGTAATGCCTCCGGTCTTGCCTTTGCTGGTCAGGATTGCCTTTGCTATCTGGTTCCAAATGAATTTTAGGAATGTTTTCTCTAGATCTGTGAGGTATGTTGGTAGTATAGTCATTGGGATTATATTAAATCTGTATAACGTTTTTTGGAGTATATAGTTTTCAAAATGTTGGTTCTTCCTATCCATGAGCAAGGAATATTTTGCCATTTTCTGAAATCCTCTTTGATCGGTTTTTATCAGAGTGTTACAATGTTCCTTGTACAGATATTTTTCTTTCTTTGTTAGATTAATTTCTAAGTATCTCATCTTGGTGAATGATGTTGTAAAGGGTGTTGTTTCTCTAATTTCTCTCTCAGTGAGTTTGTTATTTGTGTAGAAAAATGCTGTTGATTTTTGGGTATTGACTGTGTATCCTGCTATGCTACTGTGTTTATTAATTCTAGGAATCTTCTCATAGAGTTTTTTTGGGTCTTCCATGTAGAATATCATGCAATATGTGAGTAATGATAAGTTAGCTTCTTTATTTCCAATTCTCATTCCTTTTATTTCTCTCCCTTTTCTGATGGGAGCATTAGCTCTGGCTAATGCTTCCAGAACTATATTGAACTGAAGTAGTGATAGTGGACATCCTTGTTGTGTACCTGATTTTAGAGTAAAAGTCTTCAGTTTTTCTCCATTTATTATAATGTTGGCTGTTGATTTGGTTTAGATGGCTTTTATTGATAACTATACTGATTGAAGGATAGGCCATCTATTCCAATTTTCTGTAGGGTTTTTATCATGCATAAGTGTTAGACTTTGTCAAAAGCTTTTTCTGTGTCTATTGAGATGATTGTGTGGTTTTTGTTTTTGGCTCTGTTATGGCTTCTTAGGTTTATAGATTTTCAATATTGAATCATACTTGTGTCCCTGTGATGAATCTCAGTTGGTCATGGTGTATAATCTTCCTGATGATATGTTGGATTCTACTTACTAGTATTTTATTGAATATTTTTATATCTATGCTCATGAGGGAGACTGGTCTATAGTTCTCTTTTTTTGGTTGGGTTTTTCTTTGGTTTTGATATAAGTAGAATACTTGCCTCCAGAAATGACTTTAGGGCGCACTGCTTCCTTTTCAATATCATTAAAGAGTTTTAGGAGTATTGGGATTAATTCTTCTCTAAATTTCTTATAGAATTCAGCTGTGAATCCACCTGGACCTGGGCTTTTCTTTGTTGATAAGATTTTGATTAATTTCCAATTTCATTGAATTGATATTGGGTTATTCAGAATTTTTATATCTTCTTGATTCAGTTTTAGCAATTTGTATTTATCTAGGCATCTGTCCATTTCTTCTGTGTTTTCATCCTATGAGAGTAAAGATTTTCAAAGAAGGAATTGATGGTCTTCTAAATTTCCACAGGATCTGTAGTAATCTCATGCTTTTCATTTCTTATTGCTTGAATTTCAGATTTTTTCTTTCCTTTTTTGATGAAGTTAGCTAGGGGTTTATCAATTATATTTAATCTTTCAAAGGGCCAACTCTTGGATTTATTAATTTTTTTGTATTGTTTTCTTTGTCTCAAAATTACATGAATTTCGACTGTGATCTTTGTGATTTCCTCCCTTCATTTGGCTTTGGGCTTGGCTTGCTCTTCTTTTTCTAGAAGCCTCAGATATAAAATTAGGATATTTATTTATTCTCATCCTGTGTTCACAATATGTGAGTTCATCATTATAAATGTTCTTCTGTGAACTGCTTTCATTGTATCACGCACATTCTGGTAAGTTGTATTTGAATTTTCAGCTATTGTATGTACTGCTGAATTCTTTAATTTCATTTGGGACCTATTGGTTGCTGAGGAGGGAATTATCTAACTTCCACGTTTTTTTTTTTTTCAGCTTCTTTTGTTGTTAATTTCCAGTTTCACTTGACTAAGGTCAGATAATATGTGTGGGACAGTTTAAATTCTCTTCCATTTACTGAAGCATGTTATATGGACTAGTGTGTGGACTATTTTAGAGAACATCCCATATGCAGCTGAAAAGAATGTATATTCAGATGTTGGGTAGAACATTCTATAAATGTTCACTAAGTCCATTTGACCAAACGTTTGGTTCAATTCTGCTAGTTTTTTGCTAACTTTTTGTCTAGTTGATATATTTCTTTGAGATAATGAGATGTTATGCTCCCCGGTTAAGATTGTGTTATTAGTTATTTGATTTTTTTTTATGCCTTTTAAAATTTGTCTTGGGCCAGCCAAATAGCTCAGTGGATTAAAGTGGGCTCTCAGGGGCTGGGAGTTCGATCCCTGGGCCTGCCATGCTGACTCTGCCCCCAGGGCACTCTGATGTCTGTTGAGACTGGGTGTGGTGGCATGCACCTACAAGCCCAGCTCTTGGAAGACTAAACAGGTGAATCACTATGAGTCCAATCTAGTACTAAGACTCTGAACATCCAGTTGACCCTTCCCTCTAGGCCCCTCCCCCCCAAAAAAAGTGTCTCATAGGGCTGGAGATATAGGTCAGCGGCATAAGTGCCAGCCTGGCAAGCACAAAGTCCTGAGTTTGATCTCTGGTAGTGCAAAAAAAAATATTGTCTTATATAGTTGGGTGCTTCTATATTAGATGCATATTTATAATTATTATCTCTTCCTCTTGATGTTTTCCCCTAACAAGTATGTGGTGGTCTTCTTTACCTTGTTTGATCATTCTTAGCTTGACATTTATATTGTCTGTGAACAGACTAGCTATCCATCCTTTTTTCTGAGCTTCTGGTGAATACAATATTGTTTTTCATCCTTTGACTTTCAGCCTATGAATTTCCTTTTGAGTTAAATGTGTTTCTTATAAACAGCACAGTTTTGGATTTTGTTTCTTGATACACTCTGTCAGTCTATTTCTTTTAATTGGTGAACTGAGACCATTTACACTGGTGGTTATAATTGGTATGTACTGGCTTATCTTTGTTGTGTTATTTTCCTGCTGCTGTTTCCCTACTTTTCCTGTGTTTAATTGCTTGCCCTGTTCGGTGGTTTCTTTCTGTTATTGTTCTTGAAGTTGTTGTCATTTTAATCTCTTTTTATATTATCTTTCAGTACTCTTTATGGGGTTGATTTTGTGCTCATTAATTTTTTTAGTTATTCTTTGTCATGAAAGTATTTTACTTTTCCACTAATTTTGAAAGGTAGTTTTGCAGGGCACATCGATCTAGGTTGGAAGTTGTTTTGTTTCAGGACTTGAAATATTTCATTCCATGCTGTTCTTGACTTGATGGTTTGTGTTGAAAAATCTGCTCTGATTTTGATAGGCTTTCTTTTAAATGTAATCTGTTTCTTTTTTTCTAACAACTCTTAATACATTTTTCTTGTGCTGAATTTCTGGGATCTTGATGATTATAGTCTGTATGTAGATTTATTTTGGTTAGTGATATCTGGAGTTCTATATGTCTCAGTTAACTATATGTCAGATTCTTTCCCCATGCTTGGGAAGTTTTCTGCTATTACTTCTGCAAATAATCTTTTTATGTCATTTGTGTTGATCCCTTTTTCATTCACACCTATCAGTCTTATGTTGTTAATCTTTATACCATCTTATAGGTATTGAATTATTACTTCCTGGTTCCTTGTTCCTTTTAAGAGATCTTTCCTTTCCTGGTTGCTAGCTGCAACAATGTCTTCAAGGTCTGAAAGTTTATCTTCAGTTTCATTGAAGTGTTTTTGCCAGCTATTAGTAGAATTTTTAATTTATTAGATATTTCTTTGAATCTGTTTCATGCATTCTATTTTTTATATTGCTCATTCAAGGTTTCCACCATTTTTCTATGTTCCTCTATTTTTTAAATCAGTATCTTCTTTAGATATGATCATCAATTCTTTCATTATGGTCAGCGTCTCTTTTTTTTTTTTTTTACCTGGGAGATTATTTATGATTTCTTCTATACTCATCTGGAGTTGTTTCTTTACTTCAGTTGCAATCATTTTATAGATTTAAGGTATGTGACTTCCAATTTCTTCTATGCTGATGTCTTCTGGACTTGTTTTGGGTGGTCTGTAAGCTGAGATTGCATCTTACTCATTTGTCTTGTCACTTTCTAGTTCAAAAATAACTATTCTGATTTCTGTAATAGTCCGTATAAAATTTTGCTGTAGATAGCTATATCACTGCCATCAAAGCCACTCTACGAAGATTCTGTCCTTCAGGGATATTCTTGGTTTGTATCTCTCCTAAGATCCTGCCTTCCCAATTAATTGAGAGTAGGTTGTTGGTTTCCATTTGGCACTACCTTCTGTCTGTAGATGTAGGGCTTTGGTGAGGTTATTACTCCATCACTTCCCAATATTGTTACTCAATGGAGAACACATGGTTAAAACTATATGGTATACTAGCTATAGTAGTATATGTAACAATAATGATAGCATTGAACAAAATTTAGAAATTGACAAACTTTGTTAACTATTGGTTTTATGCTTTAGAACACAGAAGCAAAAATTTACTGTTTCCCAATCACAAATTGGGAGACTGTATGCAAAACACTTCCCCTTGTTAGAGTGGACTTTGTGTTCCTCTGGCTGAACAATTGCCAGGCTCCACGTGCTTCACTTTATGTAGGGTGATGGGCCAGGTATCTGGATTCTCCTGGCTGAACTAATTCCCTGGAGTTCTGAGCACCTCTGCACCAGTCTCCCTTACTTCTGTTGAGCCCTATTCTGTTACTTAGTTAAAAATTAACTCTATTTATGTAAGACATTACTTTGTGTCATATATCAGTCGGAGTTTAAGAAAACACACAGCCCCTAGAATATACATATCTATATATCTATATCTGCACCTGCACCTGCATCTACCTCTATCTCTATCTCTACATCTATCTCTACATCTACATATCTATACCTGCACTTACACCTACATCTGCATCTATCTCATTAGGTACATACCTAGCCTAGTGGGTCTGCGTTTTACATTCACATGTTCGTGCTTGTATTTACATGGACTTGTTCTTGCGAATTAGCCTGGTCCAGTGGTGGGTCAACCTCTGTAAGGCAGGGGAAGCTTTTGGAAAGTGAGGATGGAAGTGAGGTAGGTAGAACCTGAAGTTGGAATCCAAAGCATACGCTGGCGCCCCCAAAGGCCGACTGGAGCCTGTGTGGGTTTCTGTTGCTCCCATCCTTGCAATGTGGCTGTCCTGCAGAAGCAGGGACATTCTGCTGTGAACAGAACAGATCTCAGGTCCCTGGGTCTTGAGGAACCAAGGAATCTAGGGGAAGGGAAGGAGTTGTAGGTTGGGTCTCTGTGTAACCCAAAGGGTGTGACTCAGCAGGTCAGCCAAAGCAACTCAGCTGTAACGTGACTCCTGTGTCTCCTCCTCCCGTAGTAAAGTCTCACATTGGAGACTCTTTCTGCTTGTGGGATCCCAAATTAGACAAGAAAAGGAGTTCTTAGAAATAGAGAGCAAATTGGTCAAGCAATGGCCATGACTCATCCGTATGACTGACACTGACAAAGGACCTAAAACTGTGGTACAGGGTTTCAGGCTAAATCCTGAGGGGACTTGACTGACCTTGGCAGATACAAAAGTTACATTTCTTGTTATATAGGTCTTGCTCTATCTTGGTCTTAACCATCTGGCAGAAAAGTATAAAAATGAGGTACAAAAAGTAAAGCCACAAAAGAAAAAAAAAAAAAAAAAAAAAAAAAAAAAAAAAAAAAAAAAAAAAAAAAAAAAAAAAAAAAAAAAGTAAAGCCATATTAATATGCTGAGTTGTAAAAGACTCAAGTCAACAACTTTTGATATTGCCAGTCCTACAGATAACCCACTACTCTTATGGACCACTGGACTAGAATCGATTATTTTGCTGAATTTATGCACCTACAATATTTAAATAGCAATGGAATACCTAACTCTGATAAAACTAAACAAAGAAAAGGGACACAAGTGAAGGACCATTTTGTATCTATATATGCAAAATAAGTATAGATATATAGATACTTTCTCTTAATTCAATGAAAAGAAAGATTTGTACTAATAGTGTTTTGACAGGGTATCATGTCTGCATCTTGTGCTATGAATAACCACTATGAAGACCACAATACATAATGCATTAATTATTGAAACTGTCCTACTAATCAGTTTTGAAACTGTCTCATTGCTATTTGTTTCTCAATAAAATTAATTAAAAAATTCCCATGGGAAAAAAACAAACATAGGCTGGGTATGGTGGCACATACCTGTTGCCCCAGAACTTGGGAGGCTGAGGCAGGATTATCCCACAAATTTGAGGCCAGTCTGGATGACATAGTAAGACCCTATCTCAAGAAAAACAGTATTAAATTTAAAAAAGAAGGAAAAAGAAATATATCAGATGCAGATTTCTCTTATACAAGGAACCTAAACTATGAATAAATGAAAGAGCAAACTAAAAGATAACAAGGAGCACTTTTTGTTCTCTCACCCCAGTGTGTCTCGGGCTTCTTGAGGGCCAGCACGTGCTCCCGTGGCCCTCACTCTGTTCTTATCTTCTGAAACTATATTTCTGCTGTGCAGTCTCATTTCCACTCCCAATCCTGTGCTGCTCTTGTTATTTTCTTTTCTTCAAGGAGCAGAAAATGAGCTCTGGATTCCTGTCTGGTGTAGTTACTTATTCCCACTCCCAGATGATACTGACATTGATATAAAAAGGAGTGAGCATGTGTCCATCGGCAGGTGGTGGCCAGTGTTTTGCTTCGTTCAGGTCAGTACCACCTAGTGGAGTAATCGTATGTTCATTACCGCATCGTGGGGGTGCATCTTCCCAATTAATGTTTTCACATCTGTTGCTGACTCGATTTGACTTATGCTTGTTAGTATAAAACCAATTCATCAGCATGACCTGCTTTGCAGCATTTCCTTAGTGGATTTGACCAACCAAGTCAACTGATGACTCTTTAATGCTTTTGATTCTGATGTTTTGAAAGTGTGCAGAGGGAAAAGTGCTGGTCAGGATCATAGTCAGTGGTGTCCTTCCTGCCTTGTCTCTGTGGACACAGAGCCCCCATCGTGTCTCACAGTGCCTGTGACCTCCAGTTTGTCCTGTTTATCAAGCAAAGGGTGAAACACAGAACACACAGCAGGGCAGGGCAATCCAAGCTAACAGGGTACTCCTCAAGAAAAAGCAAAATGATTCCAGGCAGAAGAAGGAACGGAGAGCAATGGGAAGCAAAGACAAAAGCAAACCCAGTATGTGCAAATCCAATTTAATACCGATGATGTAAAGTGGTAGTTCTCATGTATGGCTATGCACGACGGTGCTCCCAGCAGGGCGTGACAAATGGACTCAAAGCACGAAGCTTACATTGGCCAGGAAAAGGACAAAAATCCCAGTCAATATTGAGTTTTAATGTGTCCAGGCTATATGTTATAAATGTCTAGATAACCCTTAAAAGTGATAAAATGTTGTACGACTTCTAAGTTCGTGCAGGGGTGGGTGGCATAGGGAGTAGTAAAAAGTGCGGGTGCTTCTTGTTAATGACTGAGCTCCATTTCTGTGATGAGGTCGTAAGTGAATCAGAGGCTATGTGCAGAAGTGGGTGTGGTACATAATTACAGTGTTCGGAACAAAGAAATGGTCCAAGGGGCTGGGGAGAGGGCTCAGTGGAAAAAGTGCTTCCCTGACAAGCACAAGGGCCTGAGTTTAATCCCTGGTTCAACCAAAAAAAAAAAAAAAAAAAAAAAAGGAAATGGTCCAGGGAAACTCCAGTTTGGTGAGCTTGCTTTTACTTGCATAGCTCCTGAGTGCAGTGCTGTAATGGATGGCAGGGCAGGCACCATCGCTCTGCGCTCCTCAGCGTGGCCAGCAACAGCGGGGTGTGGCGCAGGGAAGGTGCACCGGACAAAAGAGACCCGGGCCGCTTCTGCAGGAGGCGCGGGACTGTGCCAAAAAGGGATGTGCTAGAAGTGTGGACAGACATTAGACCGGCAAGTCATCCAACGAGGAGCATCTTTACCCAAAAGCTGAGGAAAATGAGGGAGGGAAGAGACAGAAAAGTGAGACAGTAGAGCAAATACTCACTAATATAGGGATATATTTAACTCTGCTTATATCAGAATTCCATGAGGTAGAAACATCCAAATGAAAGGTCAAATATGGATAGCCTGAATAAAAATTAAACTATAAATATATGTAATTATATATGTAAATTATGTTTATAAGTTAAATTTATAAATATTTATAAAACTTAGAAATAAACACAGTTGGCAACAGAAGAAAAGCACCTTATTTGTACACATGTAATGATGTACTCTGAATGAAGCAAAAATTGATAGAAATACAGAGAACTAGGAAAATTGTTCATGTGGGAGATTTTCACACATAACTCCCATAGGACAAGCCAACTTTGCAATGAAGAAAATATCTGAACATAATCAAAACCTTGACTGAATGGTACATATAGAACACCTCAGAACTCATATTCCTTTCAGGTATATTGATTGTAACATGTAACAAATTGATTATATGCTTGGCTGTAGTTGCTCAACATATTTCTCTTTTTGGTACTGGAAATTGAACTCAGGACCTTGTGCTTTCCAGGCAGGTGCTCTGCTGCTGAGCTATCATCCCAGCCCTCAACACATTTATTTTCTTCTTTCTGATTTGATCTTTGAGGCAGGGTCTCATGCTATAGTTCAGGCTGGCCTTGAGCTCACTATGTAGCTCAGGTTGACCTTGAGCTCTTAGCGATTCTCCTGCCTCAGCCTTCTGAGTAGTGGGGTTGTAGGTGTGTGTCACCATGTCAGGCCTTAACAAATTTCAAAGGAAGGCTGGCATGCAGAGTACATTCTTTGACCAAAGTGCAGCAAGTGAGATATTGATTGAATTTGTGGTGCTAAACCTTTCCACAAAGGAAGTGCCATGCACAGAGAGCCACACAGTAAGCTATACCTGATGTGTAAGGAATAAGCACTGCTGTGTTTTGCCATCGCAAGAAGTCCTTGGCCCAGGGCGTCATCACAGAGACACAGATGAGAGTCCTTGAGATTGCTCTGGACATGCCAATAAGAGAAATCCAAGACTCCTCCTCATTCTGCGGGATGACGGTGGACATCAGTGTACTTGGGAAAGCCTCAAGGACAGAAGCCTAAGCTTCAGGCAGTGGCCACAGTGGCTGCAGTGGCGGCTAAAGCAGCAGGCATGGAGAACGGGGAGGCTCAGGTGCCACCTGGGTGGCTGCTCGCCTTAGGACCATGCTGACTTTGGGTGCACTGGAAGCAGCGGACTTGGTGTGCTTTCGACTTGTCCTGAGCTATGCTGATCGCCTGCCTTTTGTCATAGCTTAGTCTGAGGCTGCCTGGACCTCTTGGGCCTCTTGCAAGACATCATGGTGATGACCCAGCAGGAAGTCCTTGAAGGACTCCTGTGCCAGAGGGTGGAGGTAACCCCATGACAACCCTAAGACCTGCCCCTTGGGTAAAGAAAGGGCGCTGCCTATGGCCATACTCAGTGGCACTCCTGAAAGGGAGATGATGGACACTCTTCCTGGTGGCAAAGCCTTGGGTGCCCCACCTGGTTGGCCCCGCAGGGGGAAGGAGCAGGAACATGATTGCATAAGTGAGTTCTGGGCTGTTGCTTGGTAGCCCAGAGGCCTATGTACACCCACCCAGAGCAGCCACAGGACAAGCAGGGAGAGGGCATCTGGGAGACACTGCGGTAGGGTTCTGTGTCACGTGCCAGTGTCTACCAGGAAGCCCCTATACAGCAGAGGTGCTGAGTAGCCCATGCTGCAGCCAGCTGGCATTGGCAGGAGGTGGGGTTGAGGGCGACTCCTGTCCCTGACCTGGGGACTGGCACTGTCCCAGCTCAGCCTCTCGGGAGGGCGGGAAGTGTACCATGGCCCCAGACCAGCATCTGGGGACAGATCTGCCATAGCAGTCTGTAGTGTGGGGTGGGGCTGTTGTGATTGTGGAGCTGTGACTGGAGGCTGGGACCTGCCTGTCCCCTCCACGGTCCTTGACTTTGTCTCAGGTTCCAGAGAGCCTGAACTGGTGCTGCCTTTGTTTTATTTTGTATTTTTTATTTCTATAAGTAGATGTTTGTAGGGTGCAATGATTATGCTCCTGGGGGCTGGGGGAGCTAGGCCGCATGCACGGCACATCTTCATTTTTTCTGCACCGACCTCTCCTTTCTCCCTTTCTGTCTCTTGGTTCCCTGTACAATTGAGAGAGACCCATCTCTCTATTTTCTGCTGTCTTTTCCTTTGCTCTTTATAAATTGGTTTCTCATATAATAAAAACCACATGATATTACTTCACTTGACATTATGGTGTCAAGTTGCACCCTTTTTGTACAAATGAATGAAGTTTCTCCTTTTTTTGGCACAGTTGTACTCCACTGCATGTAAATATCATGTGCTCTTCATCTGTTCATCGAGTGATAGACCCTAAGGAAGCCGCCTGTGCCCTCCAGCAGGGCCCATGTCTGTCGCTTATCTCTGCATCTTGCTTACAATATAAACTAGATCAGGTGCTCTTGAACAGGGGCCACAGTTGCAGGGTGGAGGAGAAGGCATGGGCGGCACTGTGTGTGAGCACATGTGGACAGCTGCAGCTGACCTGAGCTCCAGATCCTCCTGCCTCAGCCTCCCGAAAAGCTGGGATTGCAGCTTGCTGTGCTCAGCTGGTCTGGCCATCATGTCAGAACTTTCTTCCTAGAAGGCCAGTGCAGAGCCCTCTGTATCCTCCTTGCCAGCCCCTGGGCTGGACCTCAACCTGATATGGGCGGGATGCACACTGGCAGACAGGATTTGTGGGCGAAACCTCAGGTTTCCATGGCTTTTCCGTGACCCACTCAGAGAGAAAGCTTTTTGCAATCATCTTGTCAATATCACCCTGGGTTGTAATTGTCTCATGTGGAGTGAAAAACAAAACACAAAGTTTAAGAACTCTTTGGAAGGTAAGGGAGGATCATGGGAAAAGTAAACTAAAAAAAAAATCAGCTTTCTGACTTGAACTCGCAATCCTGCCTCAGACTCCCCAGTGCAGTGACCACAGGTGTGTGGTACCAGGCCTAGCTTCATTTACTCTTTAACATTTGCTGCATGTGATTTTTTTTTCTAAATGATTTTGGTTTTATCATACCCAATCCTTAACATCTTTGCAAAAAAGCAAACACTTTTTTAGTAACCTTTAATTTATATTATTTAATTATAGCTTATAAATAGACTTTTACATATTAAATCTCATAGAATTTATAACTTAATACACCAAGTTCCCAAAGCCAAGGACTTTATTATCCTTGGCTGCCTAACTTCAAACATTAAGACAGGAGAAGTCAACCTGCCCGCTGAATTCTGTGTTTGCTGGCTTCAATTCAGTTACAGAATTAATAAATTAGTATATTCAGCAATATCAGGGGATGAATTAACAGGCCAGAGGCTGATGTGCACTCTTGACATGGTTTGACTACCTGAGTTTGTTCCTATCGTCAGTGACATTTGTATTCACAAGTTTTCCGCTGGGCAGTGCGGTCCGTTCTGGTCCGGCAGAACCGTCAGGAGATGGCTCCAGGCAGCTGGCGGCCGTCTTGCTGCGGAGCTGGGACTTCGCGCCTTGAGCCTTTTGCGGAGCGGCTACTGCTTCCTGTGCACGCGCCGTTCCTCTTCCTGCTGTTGTGTTCCGTGATGTCGGGGGTGTTCTCATTGAGCAGGTCCCCGGGGGGCACCTTAGTGAACTGCCAGAGAGAAATACATTTGGTGGGTGTCTACCCATCCTGGGGGACTTGTCTAGTTGCCTACGAAACTCCCAGGAAAGCAAGACAGAGCCAGGGTCCCTCTCCAGCCCCTTCTTAGTTTCTTCAGGAGACCTGTGATGTGGACTATAACCCCAGCACTAGGGATGCTGAGGAAGGAGGATCGCTGTGAGTTAGAGGACAGGCTAGGCTATACAGGGAGCTCAAGGCCAGCTTAAATAATACAGAGAGTCCAGTCTCATGTTCCCCCCAAATCCAATCAATCAATCAAAAAGAAAGGCGATGTCAGCATATAATCCGGGACTCTAAGTCAGGAGCTCTTAAACGCGTGTGCCCTTCACTAACTGCACAGTGAGGTTTCCTTGCTGAGCTCCACTTTCTGCATGCTCCGTCCTAGACTTCGCGAACTGCTCTTGCAGTGCAGACAGGATGCGCCTTGAGAGCCGTCGGCGTTGTGTGCTGAGACAGAAGGCGCCCTGTTCGCTAGGCACTTGCCCTCATTCCACAGCCTGATGTTTTTGGTCTGCAAAGACTTGGCTGGCTGCGCTGGGCGCGCGGGCGGCCCTGGGCACTGAGTGTCCCTTTCTGCCAGAGTCATAAACAATAACAGATTATGCAACCGAGCCTCCCTAGGTTGCCTCCTGGTTGCTGATGCGGGGCACTCTTTCTCATTCCCTGGCAGCTGGGCAGGGGAAAGGAAAGGCCGCTCGTGGGTGAGAGCTGGAGTGGAAACTAGGCCACTTGGCCCCGCCGGATTCCCAGGCCCGGCTGCCTTCCATGGGTCCACTCCAGAACTGGGCAGAGCCACCTGGGAGCCACTGTGCTACAGTGCTCTGCTGGTGGAAAAGAAGTATGGGAACAGGATGCTGAGTCAGGAGGCCCTCAAAGCAAGCAGGCAGAACCTTGGCCCCTTGTCATCCTCTATGATTTTGCCAACCCTTGTTGCAGGCCACAGGAGAGGAGGCTTATGGGTACGATCTGTAAGAATGGTTCTCTGCTTTATTCCATGTGACGCAGGCATTGGACATGCCCTTGCATATTCAGGATTTCAGCAGTGAGCCAACCCTGCCCTGGCTTGGATTTATTCTAAGGGTCACTGGACAGTTTTTTAAATTAGCATTTTTTTTTCCTTTAAATTCCTCAGACTTTAAATTTTTCCCCTAAAAATAAGGTGGCCCCTCATACCTTTGTTCTGTGTGGAATACTCTCCGAGATCACTGGTTTGGTTTGGATTCCTATGGATTCTTCTAAAACTAAACAAGGAACATGTCATGTGGAAGACAGAAAATATAAACATCTGCAAAGTTGTTACTGTGGGGGTGGGGAGCTGGCTCAGCGGTCTATGCTGGCATGGTGTGCCAGTCATGGAAATAGGGTGGTGGCACACGCCTGTAATCCGCAGTGCGGGGGCAGTTGAGACAGGAGGATCACTACAAGTCTGAGCTGCACAGTGAGACCCCGTACCAAATAAATAAATATAACTTAAAAAATATTTTTAAAAGTTTTCAGTATCAATAATACCCCAAACAGAGCCGGGCATGGTGGCACATGCCTGTAATCCCAGCACTCGGGAGGCTGAGGCAGGAGAATTGTTGTGAGTTCGAGACCAGCCTGAGCTACAAAGTGAGCTTAAGGCCAGCCTGAACTGCATAGTGAGACCCTGTCTCAAAAAGACCAAAAAAAAAAAAAAAAAAAAAAAAAATACCCCAAACAAAGAACAGGGGGCCAGATGTAATATGTTAAAGTAAATATGTTAACATTAAAACTGCTGGTTTAAAAATTTTTTTGGAGCCTGTTTTATCTGTGTCTCATTGCTTTGTTTAGTTTTTGGTATATGCCTGTGATGCATGATAAATGCATTCAGAGTGGGGAGTCGGTACCTGGACATAGGGCATCTGGATCTCCTCGCTCCTCCTACTCTGCTTCCCCCTTATCGCCAAGGAAGTATGCCCCCCCCATTGGTCTGTGACCCGGGGCCCCGCAGCCTCGAGCACTTGCTGGGCTGAGGACAGGTCCTCCCAGTGTACCCCAGTGTGACCACTGGGCGGCCTCATGACCTTCCAAACGCCAGTGATGGATTGTGTGCACTGTCCTGATCCCCAGCCCCGAGGGGCAGCCTGCTTGTGACCCCAGAAGGTGCGAGCCAGCGGAGAAGCTGAATCTAAACAACATAACAACAAAAAAGATCCAACTTTTCCATAGTGATTTCTGACATAACTATTTTTCAGAAATTTTTTTTTGAAAAATAAGCACTGAAATTTTTTTCAGTGCTGATTTTTGAATACAATTTATGTTCCTAACAGAAAAATAAATTAATCTAATCACATAAAATGTGTCTACATGTGAAAAATTCCTGCAATAGGCCTCAATTCTGAATGATGAAAGTCTTTAAAAGTTAAGCTGAAATAAGACAAATATTTTAATGAACATTATTTAAAAGAAAAAATTAAAAACATAGTCAAATGTTTCAGTATATAGTAAAAATTGCTAACCAATAGCCTGTAACTTTTTCTAAATCCATTTCAGGTATATCATTGGTATACCTTGCGGTATTTATGGTGTTTGCTATAATGTTGATATACAATTTTTCTTTTTCCCTTGTTAAAAGTAGTATTTTGTTTGCAATACACAGATGTGCATTTTTAAGTATCCTAATTATCCTAGTTGTGTGGATATAAACTGAAAACTTCATTTTTTTACTTCCTGCTTTTTTGTGGAGCCACAAGTCACGCATTATCTTTCACCACGAACAGTGGGATATCCCCCGTCCTGGGGGAGTGGCTGGGGTGGGGTGGGGGTGGGGCGGGGGAGGAGACACCTGCACCCAGGACCCACCTGTTAGAACCCCGTCTAGCTGCTCCACCAAGAATTCGGCATCTTCTGCAGTGAAGCACATGGGTGGCTTTATTTTGAGGACATTTCGGTATGGCCCATCGGCACTGAGCAGCACGCGTTTTTCCTTCATCCTGGCCAATGCAGGAAATGCACGTGAGCACTACAAATGATGACTGACACGCAGGACAGTCCAGAATCCCACATCCCGGAAGCCCGTGGCTAGCAGCCACATGTGTCTTAGATTTCCCCTTTCAGAGAGATGAGAGGAAGCAACCCAAGCTCTCAAGTGGGCCAGGTACGGGACAGGTAAGCAGCAGGGGCTTTACTTGTAGATGACGTGCTGGGCTTCAGCAGTGGCCGGGGTTCTTTGTTCACGGTCTATCACTAAGTCAATTCCGATGAAAAGGCCAATGCCCCTGCGAAAGGGGACAAGAGAAACCCGACCTGCTGAGGGGAACTCTGTCACTACTGTCGCCTAGGTGCATCTGAAGCTGGTGTGACACCCTGTAAGTCCGATGCCATTGACATTCAAGATTCCTATCAGTGTTTATAGCTTTTTTTAAAAAAACATTTTTCTTTTTGTTTTTAGCTTCTGAAATTAACTTTTCATCAACTATATTTTTTCTTTTTTTCCAGTTATGAAAGAAAAGGGGCTTCAAGTTAACCATTGATTTTTCAGAGTATTTATGATACAAATGTTATCGAGCTGCTTTTAGTTTTATTTTTCATCTCTTGGGTGCTGAAATGATGCTAGCTTTATAAAAATGAAAATGCATGCTAGTCAGGAACATGAGGATGTTAACATAACAGTGGGTTCTGGAATAAGGATGATTTAGTTTCTCAGTGTTTTCTGGATTATATATACAAAGTTTATAAGATAAAATATAAACTATTTTAATTCTGAAAAAATGAATAACTAGATGACAGCTTTGTGCAAAACATACCTAATATCTCCTATCAGCATGTGCTTGGTCTTTTGCTTATTCAGTAACTCAGTAAGATAATTTCCCACTCTCCTAGCATTTCCTCGGAGATCTTCCTTTTCGATTATATCCAGGACTGCTAAACCCACAGCACAAGACACTGGGTTTCCCCCGTACTGCAGGGAAAAGAACAGTGAGAAAACATGGCCATTGAGTTAGTAATTTTGGCTCTTCCATGAGAAATTTGGCTCCCACATACATAAATGAAAATATAATCTTAATAAAAATTCTCATATGATATCAGTTTCTCAGATGCACAGTGGGCATGATTTTATTCACTCACGATCAGAACTTCATCTCAGATTATGCTCTCCAGCCTGGCATTTGCAGGATTAGCAGGGAAGCGGGTGGTTCACCAAGCCAGAAAGCAAGCATGTGGCGTTGTGAGCCAAGGAGGTCAAAGCGTGGTCTAGTGGGGAAAATTTGGGTTTCTGTCCTGAAGAGATGAGTGAAAATCGTTGAATGAGGGCACATCCTCTGAATGATTTATGTTCCTAGATTTGGATTTTACTTTTACCTGTAATAAGTGCTTTGTCATACATCGTGTACAAGCTATGATGAGCTTTCCAAGTCTAAACCTTATAACTTTGGAGATGAAAGCCAAAGTGAAATTTCTCAAAGGTAAAAATTTAGTTTCACTTATGACCGCTAACATTTATAGAACTAAATTATCTAAACACTTTGAAAATGTTTTGGGATTTTAAATAGGAAATGAAACATAGAAGATCATATTGTCTATTAATGAAAATATCATAATCTCCAAGGTTTGGCAGGATAATCATTTATCATTAGAAAAGTTAGTGAGTTATTTTAGGAAGAGGAAAAGCAAAAAAGGAAAGAAAAAAACAAAACAAAACAGGAAATATTATGCCAGACAGGGCAGAATCTGATTAGATCAAAGCTTGGCTAGGGTCCTGGGGCAGCTACTTGGTAACATGGAGCTTAAGTAAATCCTTACAACACTGGCAATTAAACAAATGAAAGGAGAACACGCCTTCTGCCCCCCTTTGAATTAAAGTCAGAGCACAGATTACCGTGTTGAAATACTCCATCCCAGCACTGTGGAAGGCTTCTGCGATGTCTTTAGTTGTCACCACGCAGGCCACCGGGTGGCCGTTGCCCATCGACTTGCCCATGGTGACAATGTCTGGCACAAAGTCCTCGCCGTGCATCTGGAAGCTCCAGAAGCTCTTCCCAACTCGGCTGAAGCCCACCTGCACTTCATCGGCGATAAAGACGCCCCCCGCTCTGTGGACCAGTCTGAAAACCAACAGTTTCCATGGCCTCGGGGTAAGAGTCCCCAGGCCAGTCCACAAGGATACCACTTATGGAAGTCTAAGAATGAAGCTTTACCCTGAAGCCTTACACTGTGTAATAAGCATTCTAAGGGGCTGGGGAGATGGCTCAGTGGAAGAAACGCTTCCCTGGCAAGCGCAAGGGCCTGAGTTCAATCCCTGGTTCCACCAAAAAAAAAAAAAAAAAAAAAAAAGCAATCTAAAAGCATTCTAGTACTCAGAATCCACATTCCACACATATAATTACATGATTTCTAGGTGAGATGTAGTCTACAATGTCTGGGTTTGTATGCTTAAATTAAGCTGTATTATGGCATTCTGAGTGGGAAGGACAAAACTGAATGAGTGGTTTGGGGCAGGGTCAATCCTCCTGCGTTTACTAATGGCTCCTTCTCAGGAGCCAGGCGATCAGACAGGATGAGAGCAGGGGCCTCCTCCTCGCGACCCTGCATCCAGCCTCTGCTTGGTGGCTCCTGGGGAATGCCAGGGTGTATCCACGAGTTCAGAGGTGGCAGTTCAGAAGTGGGTGTTGTCCAGCTAGTGTTCCCACATTTTAATCTTGGTGTGGCCCTCCAGAATTGTCACAGTGACCCCAGTCTGACCAAGGGTGTCCCGGGCAAATACATACTCCGCCACTTTCTGGAAGTAGCCTGCTGGAGGGATTATTTGTCCGCCACAACTCTGCATGGATTCAGTGATAAAGGCAGCGATCTATAAGAGAACGTGGGTCAGAGTCGGTTAGTCCTCCTGGTGCAACCAGCGAGGCTTCTTCTAGAGCCGACTGTTTTCAAGTGGTCAGGAACAGACCTCTGTTGGCAGCTAGAAGGCCCGGGATTAGGAGGAAGTCTGGCTCTGCTGGAAATGTAACTGATTTAGAGCTCTGTCCTTGAAATTCAAGGGTACATAAAAAGCAACCATGAGAAATGGAGGAGATGAGAGGGCTACACCTTTTCTTCACCATTAAGGAGCAGTGCTTTCATTAGAATGAGCTGAGGAAGACTATTCTGATTTGATAAGAACCACTAAGAAATCATTCAGTAGTGTGATGGGACAGTCAGAGTTGGTACGAGATGGGTGGTGGCCACCCCAGGAGACTTCTAAGTTATATTTCTAGGTTTCTCCCTGGATGAAATTTACACCCACAGTTAGTCAGCTCATCATGGAATACAGATGATGTATTTCAGAGTGAAGGGAAGTAGAAAAAAGATAATGCAGAAGAAAAGTATACAGGGAGGGTGTGGGACAAGAAATCAAGAGCCAGACATGGTGGCACATGCCTATAGTCTCACTTGGGAGGCTGAAGCAGGAGAATCATTGTGGCGTCTAGGCCAGCCTGAGCTCCATAGTGATTCTAGGCCAGCTGGAAAATAAAACTAAAAAGGACATCAAGAGAGCCCAGGTTCTAGTTCTGAGTACTCCTTAACAGGCATATTAGCTTGGGAGAAATCCTTCACTTTTTAGATGTTTAGTGACTTTGCTGTAAGATGAGGGTGGTGGACTCTAGATATATCATTAACCAACAGCATCAACCCCAGAACTACCAAACGCTAATACCCTCAGAGACTTACTCAGCTCCTGTCACTTATTGTCCATGCAAGGAAGTATGGGCTACTTCTGAAGAGTTCAGATCTGTGTAAACAGAGATATGAAAGAAGATAGAAAACAACCGAGAAGAACATGAAGCCAGAGGGAATGCAAATGGCTCTCCAGTCATGAAGATAAAAAATGCTTTAAATGGGAAAAGTCATTTTTATTTCAATGAAGATTTTTTAAATAATTGCCATATCTATGCATAAGCCAAAGCATTGCAAAGCGGTAGGTAGTATTGTTGGGTTACATGAAATGTCCTCACTAGTCGCCCCCAGTAGGCCGAGAACAGGACATCATTAAGCTGAATCCAGGAAGGTACAGACTGAAGAAAAAAAAGAAACCCAGTTTCCTGTTCTGGAGGACCCTGGCGTCTATCTGAGACATCTAGGCCCAGACTGGAGGACAGCTTTCTGCCTCAGTTTATCCAGGTGCAGAGCAACCCCAGCAAGCCTGAAGTAACTTGAAGGCAGCACTGGGATCCCCACAGGCCCAGAAGAGTGGCTGCCTATGCCACCTCCGCTGCCCACCCCGACTGCTAGCCTGGTGCCCTGGCCTGTGGGACAGCTTGGCCCATGGCAGCAATCACTTTCCGTCTCTTGCCACTGTGCACCATCCTGACTCAGCCCACTGCCTGGGAGCTCAGGCCTGGGCCAGCAGCTCAGGACAGGCACAGGGATCACATGTCCAGGACAATCACTGCGGACCGCCTCAGTGGCACGGCCAGTCAGGCACCGTGTGCAACGTGGACCGAGTGAAACTGTAACCAGAGAAGACCAGAAAGGGTATTTAGGCCTTCTTTTCTCCACTGACTGCAATAGTTTCAATCCACTTCATTAAACAAAAACAAACAAACAAACAAAAGAACACAGGCTGGTGAGATAGCTCAGTGGACTAAGTGCCAGTTTAGGCAAGCTCATAGACTAGGGTTCGATTCCAGGTACTATGTGCCACTGGCTCAGCCCCTAGGTACACTGAACTGGCCACTGAGATGAGACCTGGTGGCAAAAAAAAAAAAAAAAAAAAAAAAGCCATTTCCAGTTTCCCAAAGTACCAACCTTCCTCCCACTGGCATGCGCTTCTTCAATGATTTTCCTCACTTCCTCTGCATAGGCGCCCGCAGGGTCTGGGTGGTTTTCCCGGTACTTCCCTCTGTAAGTGTCTGGAACGGGGGCCTGCCAACAGCAAGCACGTAGCTTCTCAGGATCTGCCTCCTGGACATACTTTCAAAAAAGGGCATTTCCCACAAGACCATGGTAGAAAGGTGGCTGTCAACTTAGCAGCCCTGGGCTCCTTTGTTCTTTTCCCTTCATATTTCTGAGTTCTGTGAAGAACTGGCAGTGTTGAATTTTGGACAGGAGCTCGGATTTATTCCTAGGCCCTTATATATCAACACTTTATCCCTGTCTACATAAAAAGCAAATTCAAATCAATAAAGGAGATCATATAATTTAGAAGTTGATGAATAGAAATGGCATTCACTCTTCTATTTTTAAAATGAACCAATACCTATTAATCATATCCCATGTTTAGAATCACTCAGAAAACCATTGAGTGCCTTAGCACTAACTCTAGACCTTAAACAAAGTGTCCTGTTGGGGGGATAGTAAGGAGGCTCTTGGTGAGACAGGATCTCACTATGGAGCTCAGGTGGGCCTTGAGCTCCTATATAGCCCAGACTAACCTTGAACTTGCAGAGATTCTCCTGCTTCAGCCTCCTAAGTTCAGGGATCACTTGGCATGAACTAGTAAGTAGGTACTGATGAAAGTCTACCGACCCTTCCCTAACACAAACACGCCAAGTGAATTTCACTATTTTAATAGCTTGCTTGGTTGCTTTATTTGACTGAATAAATCTGTACAATAGCAGCCTATGCCGTGGGGTGAACCTCTAGAGCTTTCAGTGATGAAGAGCCGGCCCCAGCACGCACAGGTTCACCACCACTGGCACAGAGAAAATTGATTTATAGCAGTCATGCAAATTCAGATTACTTCTGACTTTTGAGTTGACATCAGTGATAGAAAAAGCCACTAGGGATCAAGGAGCAAGAAAAATAAAATGATAGCTGCAAATAAAACATTCTACCACTACACTAATTCAGCAGTAGACCTTAGACCATGGTTGTCTGGAGTTTGACTCTGGGACCAGTGCTGTGACTTCCCTGGCGTTTTCCCTTATGTCCTATGGCTTTGTTTTGATGAAAGAATGAGCTAGATTCTCCCTGAGAACCCTTCCAGGACTCATATTCTGATTCATGGGCTCTATGAGACTTACCACGTGTACAAATTCTTTCTTGTCTTCTTTGCCCTTCCGGAATTTATATGGACTGATCTCAATTAAAGATGATAGGTGACCATGATAAGCACTGAAAGGAAAAACAACAGTAGCTAAAATTGCTCCAAGAGAGATTCTTCTATGATACGGAGCACAATGTTGTGTGTCATCCAGGAGCGTCCATCCAGGGTGGTCTCAACACCAGCACCAGGCATCACAGCTTAGGGTCTCTCTCCCGTGGCAAGGCTGGACACTTAAGATGTCCTTTATCATGTAATAAAGTATGTGGAAACCAGAGTCCTCATGGGCCATTGAGTGGAGAAAACACACACAATTTCTTTGGA
This sequence comes from Ctenomys sociabilis, assembly GCA_004027165.1. Classification (NCBI taxonomy): domain Eukaryota; kingdom Metazoa; phylum Chordata; class Mammalia; order Rodentia; family Ctenomyidae; genus Ctenomys; species Ctenomys sociabilis. The sequence goes on along the minus strand of PVKA01000667.1, from coordinate 29,795 downwards.
TTACATTGCTAAAATTAATTTGACTACAAAAACTTCTCATGTATTTTTTTTTTAATTTTCATTTGTATCCCCATTATTTTGTTTAGTTTTGTCAGAGATGGTTAGTTTTATATTTCACTGCCACTTAAATATTGTAGGTGCATGAATTCAGCAAAATAATCCAATATACTCCAGTAGTCTGTAATAGTAGTGGGTTGCCCATAAGACTGGCAACAGAAGTCCTCACATGTAATTTTCAAATGTATCTGACCACTGTATTCTAGTAAATTTTTTTTTTTTTTAAACAAGGATTTCCTCTATTGCACAGGTTCACTTCCTGCCTTAGCGTCCCTGCTGGCTGGGATTAGAGGCCTGTGCTATTATGTTTGGCTGGTACATCTCTGAAAACAGATTTCTATCAGAGAATGATCATTGGTCTCTGCTTGCGATGGTTTCTAAAGGGTGCCCAGTTGTGGTATTAAGTAAATATTAGCCAGAAAAGAATAGGAGGCTTTTTTTGAGAAGAACTCAGACTGAGAACTGACCAAATAACTGGAAAACTTATTCTTTCTTCTGTTTCTTGCCCCCAAATTTAAATGATATTGGGAGAGGAAATCATAAAAGACCCTTGCATCTTTAACACAAAGAGCAAGAGCCTGCCCTGATGTAGGCTGTGGCATGAGACAAAGCCTTGGTATCAACAGGTGCCTGGTCCCAGACTAAGGAAGTAGAGTCTACCGGAATGGATATAGAAACTGGAGGGGCTGTCTATGTACAAATGGTCATGTAGCAACTCTGCACTTCCACACAGGGACCCATTATCAAGGACAGAGGCAGAAGCACAGCTTGCAATCTGGCCTGGGTGGGATGCACAGGGCAGAAGAAAGACTTTTTAGAAGTGTAGAAAACCCAAACCACAAGATAGAGATTTTAACTATTTGATTTAATCCAATTGTTGTAGGATGTCATGTACACCTTTAAAGATGACAGCTTGGGAAGAGATATTTGAAATATCTCAAACCTAAAGGGATCATCACTCCAAATGGTGGTTATCAGCTCTGTCTACACATTGTAGTCACTTGGGGGACTCACAAAAGGAAACCCTGGGCATGGGTGGAGATTCCCTCTCATGGATCTGCAGTGGCTAGGGCAGTGGCATTTAAAATGATTTTCCAGATGATTTTAAACTGCCATCAAGCTTGAGTTCCTGGACCAACCCAGACTCTACCAAGAACTAGCAAGACGAAGATGGGGTCCAGCTGAACAATGGATGAGAGTGGGGATCAGAAGTCCCCAAAACCACAGAGATGTAGCTCACATAGAGTTGCTCAGATTACTGATGCAAAAAAGGAAAATCAGGTAACACTGAGATGATACTCTGTGTCTATCACACTGGTACAAAATAGGACCAATTAAAAGGCTGAACTCTGTGGAGTTTGGGTGAGGATATGAAAAATGAGGACTACATGTTCCAAACAGGGGACAGCCATTCTGAAGATAGCCCTGTGCTGTGTCTTTACTCCTAAGAAGTTCTCAAGGCATGTGGGGAAGGATGCTGGTGGGCCCAGCCTGTGGTAGCCATGACAACTGTCCCAGGGAAGGCTCCACCTGAACTGTTCTATGGTACCCAGTAGTAGCTGCTCCTGCTTGTAGTTGCCAGGTGCTTGGAAAGTAGCTTGTCTGATCTGAGCTGAGGTATGAAACAGAGACTGGAACTTGCATACTCAGTGTGATGAGGAATGCGGGCTATCTCTGTCTATTACACTGATCACATATGGAAATGATGATGACTTGTATGTCCTGGCTACTAAGACATCTTAAATTGCATGTATGGGCAACATGGAACTTCTAACCAGCAGTGCTGAGTTAGAAGAACAGGATAGATATTCACCTACAGTGCTTGAAATTATGAGGATGACAAAGATAGAAACAGATCTGTAGCAATCTTTGAAAAAATTGAAACTTACACACACCAAATACTCTAAAGTAAAAGATACACATTAACTAGCATTATTATTGTTATTAGCTAAAGGGTATAGGAACAAAAGAGATCTAACCTCCCCCCGAAGACATTCACATTCTACTATTCAGAACATATCAATTGCTTAGGTATTGAGGCAAAGGGTACAGATAGGACCAGACTGATGATAGGCATGGGGAGACCGGGCAGATCACAGGTGTCACAGTGTCCTATAAGTGATTGGAGGAGGCAGAGGGGACCGAAAGCCCACAAGGCCAGTGGGTGGGTGCAGATGGTAGGAACCTGGGCTTCCTAAGGGGGAAAAGGTGGGCTATAGAATGAACACTTTCTATTTGGGATTTTTGACCTACAAAAGTGTCAGGCGATGGGCTTGTACTGTTCGTGGTGGCGAATGTAGGGACAATGGGAAGCACTTACCACAATCATCATGCAGCCTGAGAGGCGGCTGCTACAGGGCACAGAACAAGGTGCTTATTTAGTTCCCTCCTGTGTAGCAGAGGTTCACAGGGGTGCATAGAAGTTGTCAAATTTCTTATTTAAAATGTAGTAAGTTCATGGTTGAAAAACAAAGTTGAATGTGGTGATCATGGTCAAAATACTGAATTCTAGTTGGGCTGTTGGCCCTCTTTAAAGTTTAAATTACCTGTGAACCTGATGACAGGGATAATCGTAATTGTGACATGAATGCTTGGATCTTGAAGAAATGGATGGCTATTTTCTTTAAAAAAGGGTTCAGTTAGTAGAGGCTGCAGAGGCACAATCAAGAGTGCATAAGGATTGGCCTGGAGTCAGGGAGCAGCAGGGTCCCAGCGCACCACTCCTGGAGGAGCCCCCTGCTTTGCGGATCTATTGCTCTCCTCTGAATCTCAGTGCCTTATCCTGGCATTAGCAACACAGACCCCCACACCTGACCCCACTTGTGTGTGTGGGGGTCAGTAAGCCTAGGATCAGTGCCACTTTGTTTCTCCAGGGCTTCGTGCTGGATGTCTTGTGCCCAGACTTACTGGTCCAGGGTGATCACGTCTTGGTGGCCCCGGAACTGCCGAGCCAGGCGTAAGGCCAAGTCATTAGCTTCAGATCTGTAATGACAGTAGGGTAGGTAGGGTCAGTGTGGCAACTGCTTTTACAGGGATAACCAAAGTTGTGAGGTGACATTCATCCCAAAACAGTGTGCACAGTGACAAGCTGACCTCCCCCTCTTCACCCTTGCCTATTTCTGTCTCAAATGCAAGTTTTGTAGGTGTTTTCAGTAATGACCATGACACACATGCAATTAAAAAGTGAGGCACATGGAAGAAATCCAGTAAAATTTACAGCCACGCTGCCCATGTCATTTTTGAGGACACAGAAAAGCCTGATTAGGCCTGATCACCAGAGGAGAAATGGGACATCCATTGGGACCATGGCTTTGCTGGATTTCCGGCTTTATTAAATGAGGAGCATACCTTTCTAATCTTGTTCAGAGCATCATAGACTACCCAAAGCAGAGGGAGGACCCATCCGTGCCACCTGCTGACCATTTCCTTATAGTCATGCTTCTCACACCTGGGCAAGCATGTGCAGTATTGGCTCCTTGTCCAGCCAAGGAAGAAGCACCAGAGAGGCCAAGCAAGTAGGAGAAGGCAGCCCAGGAAGGAAGGGATGGAGCCAAGCTTCAGCCTGATGCCTGCAAGACTGCAGGACCAAGATCCTTAGGCCCAGATGTGCTCTGTGACTCCTGCTCTGCTGGGTCAGTGTTTAGGACAGATTCCTCTTTGACACTACAGAGTTCTTTGGGAATGAATGTCAAACCCCATATCATGTATGTTTTATAACAACATATTACACCCTAAAATATCTTCTGAATTCTTTACAGGGAAAATAATATTCTGGTTATATACTTGTTTTTAAGATATCTCATGGACATGCTGGGAGGACTGCTCAGCAGTTTAAGCACCTGCCTAAAAAATACCAGAACCCAGGTTCAATCCCCATACCACATGCTGTACTGCTGTGCCAGCCACCAAAACCAGGTGTGGTAGCTCACGCCCGTAATCCCAGAGCTGGGAAGGCTGAGAGGGGAGGATCACTGTGAGTCCTAGCTGCATAGTGAGATCCTCTACCAAATGCATAAATGAATAAATAAATAAATGATTAAGATGTCTCATAAACAAGTAAATTAGAGAAAATCATATAAGCAAACAGCATATTTTAAATAGTGAATATACTAAAAAAATATTTGAAAATAGGAGTTTCTCACATTACATAAATAAAACTTTCCCCCAATATAACTGCATTTGAAGCTCTGCGTGTTATTAGAGATGTGTTTTCAAAAATACACTATTTGATATTTGCATAACATGTCATAGAATGCAGAGATGATAATTTGAATTTACAGAATTTAAAAGTTGAAATATATCCTTGAATTTCTTTTGTCTTTTCTTTCCTGACTTTATGTTGAGGAAATATGCTCGGTATCCATAAGAAAACTGATGAAAGATGCTAGAGAAAAAGCCCAGGCTGGGGGCTCGTCTCTAGGTTGTTGGCACCTAGGAGTCTGAGGCAAGAGAATCGCCAGGAGCTTGGGCTACTTAGAGAGTGCAAGGGCTGTTGGGAGCTGTAGGAAGGTAGGAAATTGATCAGATGTGTGTAGGTAGAACTGGGCCTCAGTGCTTAAAGCAAACAAGCTACCTCAGTCCTGAGAAAAACATCCTGTCTGGTTGAGGTCCTTAGGCAACCTTGTGTCATGTGTTACAAACTTTGCAAAAGTATAATAATAAAGGATGGTTTTGTTGTGTGTTGAATTAGTCTTGCCCATCAGGTAGACAAGCAACCACCTAGCCCAGATTTTGTCTTCTCCATTCCTGCCACTGTATCTCCCGGGGTAAAACTGCTGGCAGTGAGACCAAGTGATCCCTACAAAGGGCAGCCTGAATTATATAGAAAGAGACACTGTCTCAGAAAAAGAAAATCTAGGGTTGGCGAGATAGCTCAGCACCTTGTAGGCAAGCCCAGAGTCTGGGGTTTGATCCCCAGCACCACAAACAGTGCCAGCCCAGCCTTCTTGCATGCTAAGGGCCACAGAGACTGGGTGTTGTGGCCTATACCTATAATCTCGGTGTAGGGAAGGCTGAAAAAAAGAGCATTAGAGTCTGAGTTGCCTAGTGAGACCCTGTACCAAGTCAATTAATCAATCTACAAAAAATGTAGCTTGCATAGTAGCTTTCTTTCTTTACTAAAAGTCCTTGTTAATTTTTAAAATTTATTTGAGTGTTTGAAGCAGGGTGTTACCATGTAGTTCAAGCTACCCTAGAACTTGTAGCAATCCTCCTGCTGAGAGCTGCAGGGGACAGAGGTTTGGACTACTGCTCTCACTTCTCAATAGCATCCTGAAAGCTCTATCTGGCTGGCTACCTTTGGCTACTCTGTGGCCGTAGGATCTGGGGGTCTTTGGAGCATCGAGGAGGAGAGGGGAGGCCAGGCCCCTAATGTGCAGTGCTCCCCAGGAGGGAAGCATCTCCCTTCAGACATCTGGGCTTCACCATACATCCCAAAGCTGTGGTGTAGAAGCCCCGGGCACGGTGAGGTCTGGGTGACCCCGGGAAACATACCCTGAGTTTGTGAAGTAGCAGACGCAGAGCTGTGGGGGCAGAGTGGCCACCAGGCGTTGGGCGTAGGCCACAATGTTGTCATGCAGGAAGCGGGAGTTGGTGTTGAGCAGCTCCATCTGCCTGTGGGCGGCTTCCACCACCTCGGGGTGGCAGTGCCCAACTGAAACGCAGGGCAAGGCCGAGGGTTGGGGTGCAGCTCAGCGCTGGCTGCTTCGGCTCCTGATGCAGGTGAGCGCTTTTCCCTCCTGGTGTGCAGCTGCTTCACCCACTGGATCCCAGGGCCCCTCACTCTAGGGACCCTGTGCCCCACCCTGTCCCCCGTAGCCCAGGTGGGGCGCTCACCATGGGCCACATTATTGATGCAGTCAAGGTAGCGCTGCCCGCGCTCGTCGAACATGTATTGTCGCCCGGCTCGCACGATCTTCACGGGGTCTTCAGCGAAGAATACCTTGCAGGAGGGCCTAGGCCGACCAGAGAGACCCTGAGATTAGGCGACTCGATTGTCCCCCTGAGCATGGTCACCAGCCTTGGAAAATCACAGCCACAGAAAGAGAAGGACAACATGATCTCGGCCAGTTTATCTTGTTTCTATTTCATTTCAGCCTACAGCGTTTTACCTTGATCCTCATCCCAGCTCGCTCACAGTTCTTGTCCTTTCTTATTGGAATGTTGGTGTTGCAGCCATGATGTCGCTCTAAGGTCCTGTGCAGAAGCGCGTAGCCTACTCCTGCGTAACCCCTCCACTGCGCATGCTCGCCATATGAACTTTGCTTCTCCAACTCTCTCTAGACGCCTGGGCACAAGCTTCCTGACAGCTCTCAGCCCCCAACCTGCTACCTCATCCTCCTCAGAAGTTTGGGTCAATCCCCGGTTCCGCCAAAAAAAAAAAAAAAAGAAGTTTGGGTCTTGTATAAGGAAAGTTTTCCATTTATTCTATAATTTCATTACTACTTTAATAATTATTTCTATAATCTTTATTTTACAGTGCTGGGGCTTGAACCTAGAACTTGCAGATGCTAGACAAGTGCTCTAACCATTGGCTTCCCTTGTTTCCATTCTTATCTTTATTGTTTTATTTATTTATTTATTTATTTAGTTTTTTAAGACAAGGTTGCTCTATGTAGCCCAGGCTAGCTTTAGATTCACAGCAATCCTCTGCCTCAGCCTTCCCAATGCTGGGATTACAGGTATGCACCACCAAACCCAGTTTAAAGTTTCCATGTTAAATAATGAAATTTAGGTACCCTTGTCTTAGTTACTCTTCTCTCGTTGCTGGGACAAATACTCAACACCCAAAATGAAGGAAGGAAAGGTTTATTTAGCTCACAGTTACTGCAGGTTTCAGCCCATATTCAGCTGGCTCCAAGGCAGAGGGGCACGTGGCAGAGAGCAGCAGTTCATGGCGGTGGAACAACAACAATGCCACAAAGAGCAATGGCTACTGAAAGTCTGTCTCTCTGTCTCTTACATTACATTCAGGCTCTCTGCCCCAGGCTGGGGGAAGTACTCACACCCATAATCCCAGCAGTACTAAGACCCATAATCCCAGTCTTGGACCACACATAATCCCAGTGGATCATGAGTTAATCACAGACTCTAGAAGTCCCCACCCCATGACTACATGAGGCTTTAAGGGGACAACTAGACACAAACCATAACAACCATATTATACTCTTTGAGTATAATAAAAAATCATTCCTATTTTAGTTATTTGGATGAACATTTAGAGTACATTTAAAATTTTTAAAAAATCTTTTATTTATTTGGTATAGGCTCTTGCTATACAGCTTGGACTCAGTGATCCTCCTGTCTCAGCTGCTCCAGCTCTGGGATTGCAGATGTGTGCCATGTTCTGGGGCCAGCATGGCATGAAGTTCCAGGGATCGAACCTGGGTCTTTGTGTTGCCAGGTAGGGGCTTAGACCACTGAGCTATCTCCCTAGCCCTGGAGTATCAGTTTTGTTTTTTTTTTTTCTTGGAACCGAGGATTGAACTCAGGCCCTTGTGTTAGCCAGGGAAACACTTATTCTGCTGAGCCATCTCCCTGGCTCCTGGAGTATAAGTTTTAAGAACAGGAATATCATGAAGATTTCTGATCTTGGTTCTGGAGGTATTTAAGAACTAATACTGAATGTGTATTTTTATCTTGGTGACTTTGCATATGTGAAAGAACTCTCCACATATGAGAGGTGGTTTTGGGAGGCTCAGAGACTTACATCCTAAGTTGATCTATAACTATTTAGATAGTATTTCGATTCTTGGGACTACCAGGTAGCTTTGGCTTGAGGTCGGAGTGTGCACATTTTGTTTGTTTGCAGCACTGGGGATGGAGCCAGGGCTGCTGCATGCTGAGCAGGGCTCCCCCGCCCCTGCATCCCTACCCCTTGCTACAGTTCAGGTTCTTAAACATCAGGTAAAAGAAACAAAACACCTCATGAGAACATGTTGCTTCAAACTGAAGTTCAACCTTACACCTCCAACTTAAGATCCACAATCACCGCACAATATTTATAGCTATCGCCTTAACAACCAGGAGCAAGGCACAGTGCTACACGTTGTTGTCCCAGTTATTCAAGAGGCTGAGGCAGGAGAATTGCATAAGGCTATAGTTGGAGATGAGGCTGGGAAACAGAGGGAGACCCCTGTCACAATCAAGTAAAAGAAAAAAAAAAGATGCAAAAATGAAACCCAGCGTAAACATGAACACACCGTTATTCTCATTTGTTCAGACCTGTAAAGGATGATGTCATTATTCCTTCTTTCATGACAGGAAGTTAAATTGACAGAAGTCAAGTAGGAGAGGACGTCCAGGGGGACCACAGCACCACATTCATTACCAAGTTGTTCATGAGGGGTTCAAACTAAAACAGACACAACTTTGTAAAATCCAGCATTATAAAATCACATGGGGTGGGGGCCAGGGATATAGCTCAGCAGCATAAGTGCCTGCCTGGCAAGCGCCAAGGTCTTGAGTTCAATCCCTGGTACCACCCAAAAAATAAATAAATAAATAAATAAAATCACATGGGGCTACCAGCATACCCCGGGGCTGCTGTGGGGAGCACCTTTCCTGAGAAGGCGTTTTATTTTCTTTTGGCTGCCTCCAAGCACATAGGGGAAAAGCTCACTTTAAATAAAAGTTGTCGCCTGTCATTCCAGCACTTCCGGGGGCTGAGGCAGGAGGATCGCATGTTCCAGCCCAACCGGGACAATTTAGCGACAGCCCTGTCTCAAAAAGTAAGAAGAGGTGGGGCTGTAGCCCGGTGGGAAGGCCATGGGTCAGCACTGGGGAAAAATAATCTGAGTTTACAGATTACAAATTTTGGATTTGGGTCTTCACTCTGCCTGCTAGCCCTGCTGAGGAGCGATCACTAGCCTTTGCCCGGCTCCTCCAGCCTTAGCTGTGGCTCAGCAGCTCCAGCCTCTGCGTCCTCCAGCGCTCCAGGGGAACCAGTTGAGGTGAGGACCAGGCGCGCGGTGGACTGCCGTTTGCGTTGTGCACTGCACGCTCGAGTGGCCCTCGCTCACCTTCTCTCCTGCAGCTGTTGCTGTCGCTGGAGCCCTCTCTACCCCTCCCTGCGCCTCTCCTGCAGGCCCGGCCCCTCACCCGATGTGCTTGCCCCGCAGCGCCAGCGTGTCCTCCTTGCTGTACAGCTCGCACATGGTGGCGGCGCCACGCTCCCGGATCCCTAGGGGCCTGGTTATCTCCTTGGCTGGGCTCGCCGTTGTGCCCGAAGGTCCCCTGGCCCGGGCATCGAGGTCACCTGTGACATCTTCCAGCCGGGCCACCCCTTTTTAATCAGCAGCCTCTGGTGTGCCAGGCCCCTCCCGGAGTCCCGCCTGTCAGGTCCCCCAACCCGCCCCGTGTCCCTTGTCGCTATCCCGGCGCCGCCTGCTGTACGGACTGTGTTTTCCTGCCCTTGTCTCCGCCTCTCTGCCTCCTCGCCTGACCAGTGCATTCCTTCTCTCCCACTCTCTGGTTTCTTCTCTGGAGTCCATTTCCTGGGCCTGGGGAGATAGCTCAGTAGAATAAGCCCTTTCCTTCTTGTTACAGTTCCAGTCAGGCTCTGGGCCACACGCGTGCCTGTGTGCTCGACTTCTAGGTAACACACCTCGCAGTGCAAACCACTGGGAGGCACCCTGACTCTGGGAGTGATACATGCAGGACTTCAAGGGTCTATCAGTAATTACACAGCTCCCGGGGTTGGCAGCCCTCAGGAGGCTGAGGCAGGAGGAGCCCTAGAAGTTTGAGGCCAACCTGGGCTATATGGTTTCAAGGCCAACCTGAACTGGTTAGTGAGACCCTTAGTCAAAAAACCAGCAAGCAAAATTATATGGCTAATGTCTAATCCGTTGTTGTGGCTTGGGTAGCTGATCTTCAAAACAAGCCTTGTAGTGGTCCTAGTGTCCCCCCACTTTCCATGTCCATGTGGGTCCAGGTTCATTCCTGGGTACCTGACTTCCTACTGTCACTCTTGTCACACCGGTCAGATCTACAGTGATGCTGTGGACACCAAGGGTCCCCTTTGCTGCATGCAGTATTAGGGCTGAGCTGCTGTGAGACCTGGGGGTCTGTGCTTCACAGCTTGCTCCGGAGTTCTCTTTCTTCAGTGTCATTATTTGCTCTGTCCTGGCAGCCTCAGTCTCCTGAATCGATTCAAAACATCTCTCTTTCACGGTCAGTTTGACTTCAAGGAACAGCCAGAAGTCCCACAACACCAGGCCCGGTGACTTGACAGATCCTCACCTGCTGGACAGGCACACAGTGTTGTGTGTTTACCTTTCTTTTTTGAATGTTATTGCTGGCTGCATTCACCATATCTTTAATCACAATACTGTAAAGACCTCCAGGAAAGACTATTCTAGAGCTCCTTCAGAAGCAGCAAGGATGATGGGATACATATGTCCAAAGAGATCGGGGGGATTTTGAGGGACTTCATGGCAATGTGACTTTCACTGTAATAAATGTTTTTAATGTGAGCATCTCTTCTACTGTTAGATCATACCTGGCACTGATGCCCAGGCTGACCCTGTGCCCCCTCTGCCTCTTCACTGACCTGTCCTGGGTGGTACCCTAGACAGGTGGCTTTGAGGGTGGGAATGGGACCAGTGTGAACTGAGATGTGATTTCCCTATAAACAAAACTGACACCACTTTTTGAAGATGTCATACTCAACAATGTAAAACATTGCATTAATCTGTTATATTGGTTACTTCTTGAAATAATAGTTTGGATATAAGTTACTATAGCTATGTTATTAGTATTAATTTCACTTTCTTTTCCTTCTCTAATATTGATATAGCGGAAAGAAAGCTTCTGTCAGAGAGGGACGGGGGACCCGAGTGGGTTGCTAAAGACCCTACCTCTTCTAGCAATGTTTTAAAAATTAATTTATTTATTAGGTACAGGGCCTCACTATGCAGTTCAGACTCTTAGTGATTCTCCTGTCTCAGCCTCCCCAGTGCTGGGATTGTAGGTATGTGCTACCACACCTGGTTCGGGGCTGGCATGGTGTGCCTGGAGTTCTGGGGCTGGCATGGCATGTGGTACCAGGATTGAACTCAGGTCCTTGCGCTTACAAGGCAGGTGCTTAGACTGCTGAGCTATCTCCCTAGCCCTTGCTAGGAATTTTTATAGAGCAAAACTATGAGGTAAGACAGGTCCAAGGTGGGAAACATGGAAATCTATCCGTGAGGTGGGACAAAATTTTGGTCAAACCATAAGATTACAAGTATAAGTGCACAGGTAAAATTGTTTAAATTGGGATCAAATGGGGGAATAGAGTCATATAGCAAGAGGGATTTTCTCAAGGAGGAGAGTTCTTCAGAGCTATCTAGCACAACTGGGGTTGTGTTAGTGGCTTTTCCTGGCTTCCTCAGGGTGATAGATATCCATTTAGAATACCAGTCCCTACATCTATCCTTAGGGAGCTGTGTGGGTGCATTTGTTTCATTTTTGTTCTGAGGTCTGGCATTCCCTCTAGGGCTTCCCATGCATTTGGTAAGAAGTATGTGGGCATGGCTTTTAAAGTCTGCCCCCTTTGAGCCCTGACTCTATAGATCACTCACCCTGACCTGGTAGTCATAGGTTTCTCAATAGCCCCAGCTTGGCCAGATGACCTTGGTGTCAAGGGTGCAAGGGGTATGCAGTCCATACCCAAGTGGGGCAGGAGGGATCCATTCAGGAGCCCAGAGACTGGGAATGACGCCTGTGGGTGTTAGTTACCTGTTGGTGGGAACAGGCACATCTGGGAACTGTGTGTTCTGGACTCCTCATACCTGCAGCTGCTTACCTAACCCTCGTGGTGGTGGCGGCGGCAGCGTGCAGGTCTAGGGACTCTTTGCTGCTCCCCTGCCCTGCCATCCCTCCCTCTCATCTGCAGGGACTTGTTCTTTCTGAACATCAGGTGGCATGTGGACCCTGGCAGGTGTGGTTTTCTGATGTGACCTGGGATACTCAGGGAAGAGCAACATTATGGCCCACATAGCCTTTCATGAGCAGTGTGAGCTAGATGCCTGCACTCTGTCCCAGGAGTCATGATTGTGTCACCATAAGCGTGTCCTTAGTGTGCAGCTCCTTGATGACCCCTCTTCGCTGGCCTGGCAGGTTGGAACAGGTCATCGTGTCTGGGGGCACCAGACCAGTGTGAACCACTGGGCCACACAGAGGTGTGTGTTTGTGTGGAATGTGTATGGTGTCACACTGGACCATAGGAACTCACACCTCTCATCCTCTCCTGATGTCCATCTTCCCCAAATGGAGCCCATAGGAACCTTCCACACTGCTGTCTATTTGGAGTGGGGAGGACTCCTCAGGAAGGAGAGTACATTATGATTTTAATAACTGAGCACCACCTTAGCTCTTTCTGGACTCTGTAGCCAGCCCAGAGGACATACTATGACTCAAGAAGTGAGTCACGATAACCAGATTTGGACAACAGAGAGGAGATGGCTTTGGTTTATCTCTGGCATTAAGGGATACAGAGCACACTACTGCAGGCCACGGACCAGGCATCTGATAATTGATAGATGCCAGAGGAGGCTTCCTTTTAAATTCCCATAGCCGCCTTAGAGCGAGGTCCCCAGTATCTCCATCATTGTAAAGTTCTTCCTTAGTAGTTGCAGAAGACAGGGAAGATTCACTCTTATTCCTTAAGCCAAGAATTCAGCAGCAAGATAAGAGGTCACCTAAATAGATGTTGTCATAAAACTCTCTCATTGCACTTCTCATTGCCTCTGACTTTGTCTACTTGTTCATCTGTGTTCACCCAGGACCAAAGCCTCTCCCACACGCTGGATCCTCGGACATCTCTCCAGGCAACTATAGGGTCTTCTGTAGACCAGCGAGCTAGCCAGGAACATGCAGCAGGTCTCTGCTCTGCCAGTGCCACTTAGAGAAACACCATATATGGGCTTGATTTTGTGCCCCCCCCATTCATGTGACTTTGACTTTGTGGTCACTAGTTTTGTGCCCTCTGCCCTACCCTAGGTTTGTATTGGAAGGAAAAAATAACTCAGTACTGTACCCCTTGGAGCAGCTGGGCCCGGCCCCATGGCAGGCGCATGCAGCGTGATGGGTCACCATCGTGTATGCATGGTCACCCGCTTCTGGGCAGGCTGCTGTTGCCTGCATCACTAAAGAGATCACATTGCAGGTGTCTAGGCTGGGGAGAGCCCTGTGACTGAGGATGGTGTCCCCAAATGCAAGTCGCTTTTGCTGCATGGGACAACCGACAAGTTGGACGGTGATGAGGCCGGGACTGTCTGTGGTCTGGAGGCAGAGTCTAATGAGGTGAGGCAAGGTCTGCGGGATGGGCTCTGGTCCAGTCTGAGCCCCTCCTGAGTGGCTGTTCAGAGGGGCATGGGAGGAAGAGCCTTGAGTACTGAGGCGGCAGGTGGCACCTGCAGACCAGGCCCGAGGTCTTTGAAGCCAGCCGGCCGGCACGTTGGTCTCAGGCCTCCAAACCCCAGAACTGTGAGAAAATGAGTGTTTCTTGTTCAAGTCCCCCATTCTCCTGACACCATCATTCTTCCTTATATCCAGTGGGAAAAGGTGAAGTAACAGAGTGAGACTGGTGCTGCGTGTGTGGCGCACACCTGTTTTCAAGTACTGTGGCTGAGGTGGCAGGGTCACTCCGAGTTTGAGTTCTTTGAGTTCAGGTCAGCATGAGCTACATACCAAGACTGTGTTTGAAAACAACCAAGAGTTGGGGAGGAGGAGGAGGAGGAGGGGGAGGAGGAGGAGGAGGAGGAGGAGAAAGGGAAAGATGAAATACATTTTCCAGTTAATGAGTGAAAACCAGGATTTGAACAACCGGACCCTGAGTCTAAGCAAGACTCGGTCTCCTAATCACTACGCAACTCCTTTGTGTCCTTTGTGCATGGGTTGGGAGGTAGGGTCCTTGGGCAGACACACTGCAGGAGCTGGCTGGACTCCATGAATCCTGCAACGACACAGTTTAGGTAAGAGCTTGACATTTTCCTCTGCAGGGACAGTGGAGTTTGGACAGGTGACTAAGTCTCAAAGTTCATTACTACTTGGGTGAGAGATTCCACTTTCCTCTGCAGGACTTTTGCAGGACGCAGAGCCAGCCTGACATCCCCTTCTTTTGCTGTGCACCCAGTCGCTCCACACCAGCTTCGGCGGTCATGGGTGCCTGCTCTCACTTCTCTCCTACTGACTCTGGAAAGCCCACTCGTGAGGAGCACACTTTAAGAAACACGTACTTATGAAAGCTGTGGCAACAGAAGTGTGTCTGCCTCCACACAGGAGGCATATGTGAACCAAGACTTTGCAGTTGCTTTGGTTGGTTGGGGACATGAAAAGGACCTGTGCACAGGATTTATTTTCTAAGGGAGAGGAGGTGGTTCTTCTCAGCATGCTCTTGAGGAATCTTATATAAAGCAAAGGTTCCAGCTCTGCCCTGAACCCATGTGTTCCGCATCTGTAGCCTGGCCCTAAGTACCCATGTTCCAGCAGCTTTGGAGATTCATATATATATATATATATATATATATATATATATATATATATATATATATATATATATAACAATCCAACACAGATCAGCAGTCCACAATAGTAGTGGGTTATCCACAGAAGTTGTTGACTTGAGTCATTCACAGCTCATTATATTAATATGACTTCATTTTTATACTTTTCTGCTGGATGGTTAAGACCGAGTTACAGCAAGACCTATATAACAAGAAATGTAACTTTTGTATCTGATGAGGTCAGTCAGGTACCCTCAGGGTTTATCCTGTAACCCTGTACCGTACTTTGTAGATCCCTTGTCAGTGTCAGCCTTGTAGATGAGTCACGGCCATTGCTTGACCAATTCGTTCTCTGTGGAAGCCTGAGAGAAAGTTTTCTCTCCATGTGACTCTCCTTAGGCACACACTACATCATCAATTGCATTCCTCTGTGGCCCCATAATCTCTTTAATGAAAGCTTTGGAGATTCTTATCAGCAAGGCTGAGAAGCACTGTGTCAGGAGCCATGTAGCTATTTTGCCACATCGTTTATGTTCCTGATGTCTGATGTGATTAGGTCTGGACTGGATAATAAGGATCCTTTGATTACCTCTCTGGGTTTCCTCTTGGGCTCCTCGAGTGCTGTCCTCAGAGCTGCCCAAGCAGTACTGTCGCCCAAGAGCCAATGCTGTGCTCTTGGTGCCTTTATCTTCCTCGTGCCCCTCAGTGACAGTGCCATGAGCCTAAGCAAAGTCCCATGATGCTGAGTGAGGTCCCACGGCTTCCAGCATGCCTCCTGCTCGTCCCCACTGCTGGCTCACCTCCTGCTGTGAGGTTCCTTTCTCCAGGGGTCCCTGATTAGAGCCACCACCTGAGGCCTCCGCTTCAATGACGCTGGCCCACGGTGGCTTCTTAGCCCAGCCACTGTCCTTCTCACTCCTCCTGGGGAGGCGACTCCAATGGGCTTCACTCTGTTGAGTATTTTCATAGCACCCTACTGTTATGGTTTCTATAAGGATCCCATACCCCAAGCCTCATGAACTCATCATTGGGGCTTTAGGGAGCTAATTGGATCATAGGGTGTGACAATTGTAGTGAATTAGTCCATAATGAGTTGATAGCTGATGCCACGTTGGGAGGTGGAGCCTGGTGGGAGGACCCGGGTCAGCAGGGGTGTGGCCTGGAAGGGTCTGCCTTCCCCCACCTCCCTTGATCTCTCTGTTTCCTGTCCACCATGCTCTGAACAGCTGTCCTCCACTGGGGCCCCTCTGCCACGCCCCCTTCTTGGGCCAGCTGACTGTGGACTGAAACTGCCGAAACCTGTGCACCAAAATAAACCTTTCCTCTTTTAAGTGTGGTTCTTGGATATTGTGTCCCAGCAATAAGAAAGTGACAAAGACACCATATTTGTCCTCTGTAGCCCCTTTCTACCATTACAATTAGATCCTACATTGACTGAGTTCATAGATATTTAAAGCCTAGAATTGAAATTCTTTGGGCCATGGACTGGGTCTCACTTTTCCCCATTGAATCCTTAGTGCCTTGTCCAGGTGTGGCTTGTAACGGGGACTTGGGGAGTAACGTAAACATAAAGATTAAACTAAGTGACTGTGTAAGAGAAGGAAGAGTCCTGAACTGCCCCTCCTAGCCCATGGTGACATTGGCTGGGTGCCCTGCTGCTGTGTCATGGCCACCCCAGCAAGGCAGGCAGAAGACGGGGAGGCTTGCATGTTGTGTCCTAGGTGTGGGGAGGCTTTGAGTTAGAGTCAGGACAAGAGAAGGTCAGTGCTACTCTCAAACCCATACCCTTCTGTTCTGCCTGACTTTCTTGAGGGTCACCCATGAGGCTGTCCTGACCTGCCCTCAGCATGCTCTTCTTCAGGGGTCTGTCCTGTTTCTTTTCACACTGCCAAGCACTCTCTGCCACACAGGGTTAGGACTGACCTCCATTCAGGTTTGGCTGAGATGGATGCAACATCTGCTGCTCTTCCTGGAGGCAGTGTGTGTTGAGGACCACAGTCAAGCTGCACAGGGAAACAGTATGTGTCTTCTCACTAGGCATGGTGGTTCACACCAGCACTTGGGAGGCTGAAGCAGGAGGATGACTGTGAGCTTCAGGTGAATCTATACTACACAGCCATACCCTGTCTCAAAGAGTACATTTTTTGCTTTTCTATTTTTCAAACTTAAAAATAAACTATCTATACAATAGCATTTGGTGAGTATGCACCATTTTATATGAAAAAAGCCAGAAATTTCTGAGTGCAGAAAATTGGCTGAGTGTAGAAAGACTGGGGGATACATTGAGGGGAGACAAGGAACAGGAGAACTCCTCTGCACTCAGGAGGTAGCTGCTGTGGGGACCAAGAGGCCCTGTGGCTGTCGAAGGGGTGAAAAGCCAGAGTCCAGTCTTTGGCTTGGGGACTTCAGCAGCTATTTACTCCATGTATGAGTCCTTTGTAAGGTGGAAGGGGAGGAACATCAAATCCTATGTTTTCTATCTGGGTTTAACATGTGGCAAACAGTGTTATGACACTTTTTGATGACACTGAGGTTTTAGTGACATTGAGTGTTTGTGTCTTGGAGTCTTGGAATCATTCAGGTTCCTTCCTCAGCCTTCCTGTCTTCCTTTGTCTGCTTCATGGTTGGGGGAGATCTCCAGAGAACCAGAAAGCGGGTCCCAGGCAACAGAGCTCTATGGAGCGTGGCTGACCCCAGGAGGCTGCTGGGCTGAGGTCCTGAAGGGGACCAGAAGGTGATGATTGGCGTGGTCCCCAGGGAGGTGCATTCTCACTCCAGAGGGGGAGATTCCAAAGGAGAGGAGTGGAGCTTCTGAGGGGAAACTGCCTGCGGGAAAGAACAGACCAGTGAACCTTTGCAAATTCTCCTTTAAAGACTAGACCTGTGTGATATTTCATTCTGAGGCACTGGCTCTGATGCTCCCTTACCCCATAATCAGAGGTTGGAGTGTTGCCCACACACAGTGTTGAGTCTGAGTGGCTGGAAATCCCCAGCCTGGGATGGATTCCCCGTGCCCGTCTGCAGCAGAAGTGGACCCAGTGTGATGTATCCTTGGTCATGGGAAGGTCAAAGGAGGACAATGCTGAAGCACTGAACACTGCTGGCCTTACAGCAAGTCCCTAATAAGGAGCCGTATTGCCACTGTGGTCATATGTGTGAATCATTGCTGGGAGTGTGGCCATGCTTAGGTGACCTGTGCTAGACAGGCTACAGCTCCCTGCCCTGGTGGGTCATTTAGTCATTTCAACTTGCAGCACAAGGCTGGTTTATGGGGCTTTTCTCTAATCCTGCTCCACCTTCTTCAAGGCTCATACTAGTCAACAAGATTAGGTGTAAGCAGGTTTCTCCAATTTTTTCCTCCTAAAGGCAAAAGAAACTTAACACCTGTGTCAAAATGGTCTTTTGGAAGGAAGATTAAGTAGGATGGCCACTGTTCCCCACCTTGCTGGCTTCAGATGGGACATTTTTTGGTGTTCCAACTACTTGTCCTCCACCTACTGGGCCCTTTTCAAAGGGGAGCAAGTTGACTTGGTGGCAGAGCTTGACTACTCTGGAGGCTCTTCGTTTGCAGCCAGCAGCTTTGGCCCAGGGGTTCTCCAGGTGTCTGAAATAACTGCTAAAAAGCATTGTTCTCGGGCTGTCCATCCTGGGAACATGCAGCCCTTGCTGCTGCTGACCGCTGTGAGGAGCCTGGAACTCTGTGCCTGCATGAGCTCAGAGTTGGAGTTGGGTAAGTTACGTTGGTGGGGGTACAGCCAGGGGCTCCCTGCTCCCACCTGGGCCATCTTCTCAAACAAAAACAACCATTTTGAGTTCTGTCTCTAAGGTAGCTTGGAGAGTGGAAGCGTTGTGGGACTTTTCCTGCACTGAGAACACATCTGTTTGTGTTTGTCTTTGTATGAGAACAGTTTTTGTTTTTAGAATGGGAGGCATATTGTTTCACCCTCAGGAGTCTGCTGGGGCAGGCAGATTTGGGGTATCTGGTCTGATATACTCACAAGTCCATGAAAAGAAAAAAAGATGCTTTATTTTATGACACTGCCTGGCCCCCAGAGGCTTTGGAGTCAGGAAAGACATGGCTTCTACATGCGCTTTGGAGATAGTAGTGGGAGAATCAAATGCAAAATCTCCAAAGAAGGGCTAGGCTGTCGGCTGGTGGTGTGTCCAGGACTGAAAGCCTATGCTTTGCAGTTTAAAGGTACCTCACGTCCTGATAGCCCCCAAGCTCTCGAGGCTGACCTACTGAGAGCTGGGCCCAAAGCTTGGGTTCTGCCCCCTTCTTCCCTCTCTGTGGAGATTTACAGCAAGGGTGTTATTTCCCCAAGCTGGCTGTCATAGACTGTGCAGGGTTCAGATGACAGAATGTGTGGTAATGTTTGGGGGAAGTACTTGCATTTGTCTGTTTTCAGTTACTATCAATGCTGGAGGCTGCAACATCGAAGGCTTACCGTGCCAAAGGCTCAAGGCAGAGGGACCCTGGTGTCCAGTGGTGACCTTGCTGGTTGAGGTCCAGGCCAGTGCGGGCATCCATGGCAAGAGATCGGAAGCACACGTTTCTTTCCTGGTGTCCTGTCCTGTCACATGGCCACCAGAATTCCACCACGGTGCTCCTCCCTGATGACCTTCTCTCCTCTTGGCACTCTGGTCAGATTCTGTTCCACTCTTACTGCTTTGCAGTGGGGATTTAATTTCAGCACCTGAAACCTTGGATGACACACACTGACAGTAGCAGCTTCAGGTGCAAGAATGGTTGCAAATGTGTATTGGTCAAACGCTGCTGATTATCAGCCACAGTATATGATATTATGAAGGAAAATAGGGTTTTCTGAGGGACTATATGGATTCAAACTGTTCAGGTGTTTTAGATTGTGATAACTTTGGTGTACAGAGAACAGGCTTAAGGTGATATATTGTAAGGCTTCAAAGCTTTCAAATGAAAGTACAGTTTCCTTTATTCCTCAATGTCTACTCTTTTTGGAATCCTCCAACCTTGTTAGCCAGGTGAGCAGCTAGGAATCAAGAAATGGAAGAGTTCAAGCTCTCTCCTGGTCAAGCTGCAGCCTTTTTAGAATGCTTGTACATTGGAGTAGGTCTACCAGATGCTTCAGTTGCTGGAAAAACTGGTTTTTGGGTCCCTTTGAGTTCTTGTGGTCCAGAGCTGCCCTTGTTTTGGGGGATAGCTCTGGGAAGCTAGACTGCTCCTGGACAGATCATGCTTTGCCTGTCCAGTCGATTCATCTTTTCATTAGGACATTTTGTGTATGTGTGGTGGGGAGGGATCCTGGGATTGGACCCAGGGCCTTAGCATGGACCTACATCTCCAGTATTTTATTTATTTTTCATGAGACAGGGTCTCATTAATTTGGAGAGTCTGGCAGGGCTCAGGCTTGTGTTCCTTCTACCTCAGCTTCCTGGCATACTGAGATTACAGGCATGCACCGCCACTCCTGGCTTATAAAATATTTATATGCAGAAAGATCTATTTACATGGCAAAATCCATTTGCATGTATACTGGACACTCCATTAAACTGCAATCAGAATGTATTCTTTTGCTAAGAAAACTGAGATCCAGAGTTCAAAGGCTGAATAGGAAAGTACAGTTCAGCTTAAGAACCTTTTCAGTTCAAGATCTCCTGGGCAGGCTCAGTGATTTCCTTCAAAAAATCTTCTTTGAATCTTTAATATAGAATTTATTTTCCACTCCCTGGGTATTCCAGCAGGTTAGTGGAGACGACTCACAGCACGCGGCTGCAGCAGACACACAGAGACCCTCTCTTCGCATGGGAGCCGAGTCCCCCGAGCACCTGAGCATCAGACAGTCAGGTTGAATTGCATGGTTGGGGTTGGTCCTTTGTGCTGAACACGTGGGTTTGAGGCTCTGGTTCACAACCATCTTGCTGTCACTGCAGTAGGTTATTTGTTTGGCTGTTTGCTTGTTTATAAGTTGCACAATATGCTGGAGGCATCAATTTGATTTCCTTAATTTTATTTTGATGCTTTGAATATGTCTGTGCTGAGGTGTGCACGTCCATGAAGTGTGCAGTTGGAAAGTTAAGCTGAGAAAGCTAGCCCAATTTCTTTTTCTTGTTCTTTCTTTTTCTTTTCTTTTCTTTTCTTTTTTTTTTGTCTTTTTGAGACAGGGTCTCATTATGCAATTCAGGCTGGCCTTAAGCTCACTTTGCAGCTCAGGCTGGTCTCAAACTCACAATAATTCTCCTGCCTCAGCCTCCTGAGTTCTGGGATTACAGGCATGCACCACCACGCCTGGCTCAATTTCTTTTTCTGAATGCAAAAATTTTATATTAGTTGAGCTTTTATAACTTGCTCTCAGCTTGATAGGGCGATTGTTTAGGCCAGGTGTGGCAGTGCACGCCTGTGATCTCAGCACTCCAGAGGCTGTGGCAGGAGGTGCTTCACGAGTTCGAGGTCAGCCTGAACTGCATAGTGAGATCCTGTCTCAAAAAAAGGAACTGTAAAATGTAGCATTACTAGTTTTTAAAGCACTTATATAACTAATGTAATTTTAAAAATCAAGGATTCATGAACATTCAAGGGGAAAATATATATTTTTTGAGTTTATTCATTTGAATTTAAACTGTGAGTCTGTATGTTAGTATGTTAATTGGCACTGTGACCTCTGGATTTTATCAAGTACATACCTTTCCTGGGATTTACTGCAAAAGAAGACAGATTGTATAAAGACATGTCACTCTAGTCTGTGTTTTAATTGGATACAGGGCTTGTAGGAACATTTTGTTTGTTTATATAGTTGCTTTTTGTTATTTTCTAAACAGAGGACATTGAAAGATAGATGTGTATGTAGGGAAAACATTTCAAGTAAGGGGAGTTGACTTCTGGCCACTGACAGAAGTACTAGGCAGTCTGACATGAGCTTGCAAGAGAACTGGGCTCTGAGGTGTTGAAGGCTGAAATTTTTCTGGACAGTCAGGGCCTGCCCAGTGTTAGTGAGATGCACATAAAAAGGGTTCTGTTGTCTCAGAGTTTTGTACTAGCTTAAAATAAGTTGTATGGATTTAGCATAGCATTCATGGGAAAACAGGTCTGAAAAAGACAACATATCCTTTAAAAACTCAATCACATGATTTTCTTTTAGTGTGGATTTGTGGGTAATAAAGGAAAAAGGATGGGGGAATCTCAAGAAAATGGACAAATTAGGAGCAGTTTTCTGTTTCACATTTAGAAGAATGTCTACTTCGAAAACCTCGACCAATAGCAAGATCATGACTCACACACTGTGTTGGGTTATTTCCTCTTCCCCCTTCTTATGAGGAGTAAACTTAGGTCTCAAATACTGCAGGCAGGAGCTGTGTCTCTAGCTTTGTGTTCTTTTCCGGTTGTTTATTGCAGCGCTGTAGGTGACACTGTGGCACCCAGTGTCAAATCCTGGCTCTGGTACTTTCTAGCTCTGAGTGCTTGGATAAAGGACTTTGTATTTCTGAGTTTCAGATTTCTGACTCGTAACAGGAGAACGGTGAAGTGTCCGACTTAGGGCACAACTGTAAGGATTAGACACTCTCAGGGCTGGCTCAGCATCGTGGTCTGTGATAAGCACTCATGAACTGTCACCTCTGACCATTAGCACTCTATTTGTGTAGCTTACGAATTCCTCTATATCTGATTTGCACAGAGCTTGGCAGTGACCCTTGGAACTGTTGAACTAGACCGGTTCATCTGAGTTGGGTCACAAGACACTCGTATTGAATGAAAGCCAAGTTACCAGCTAGATTTGGACATGGTGGTAGATTGGACGTTGAAATTCATGTCACTGGCCTGCGGAACAAACAGGAACATTTCAACTTCATTGGAAATCTGTTACAGGTGTGAGGAAAACAACTTCGATGTGTGGGAACCCGACACATCTCCTCAGTGGCTTGGCGTTGCAGCGCTACCTCTTCTATACCCTCTTATATAATGATGTTGGCTGTGTTTTAGTCAAAATGTAAATGGTGGTGTGAGGGTGGTACCATGCACAGCGATGCTAGGAAGTTACAGAGTCCTGGGGCTGGCCGTGGCCCCTGGTTTATCAGTTACCCTTTTAGTGCATTGCATGCTCACAAAATCCATTCCGTTGAAGTGGAAGCTTAATAATCTCTCAATTTTTGTTAATATTACAACGTGTGCTGCAGCCCTAGGCTTGGAGAGCACAATGTAGGGTTATGTAACTGTCTTGATGTGTGGAACTGCTTGAGGGAAAACACTTGGCCTCTGAGCATGACTGATAAGACCGTGCAAACGATATGGGTGAAAATCTAACAAAATGCTTTTATTCCAGTAGTTCTTTTTTTGTTAGCACATGTTTACTTGTTATGTGTACTTACTAGTACGTTTTCATTAGTCCAGGCTGGCTTGTCCCTGGTCACATCTACCCCGGGAGCTGGGCTGTGTGCTTAGTCTGTCTGCTTTCGCTGCCCACCCACTCTCCCAACCCTTCCACCTTCTGTGCTCTTTCCATTCCCACTCCTCCACTTCTTTTCTCACACAGCCCTCCTTGGGTGGCTGGCTCTCCCTCACCTTGTTCATTCCAGACAGCCTCAGATCTGGTCTGCAGTTGACTTTATCTTAACAAGAGAGTGAATTTTGCATGTGTCAGGAGGCAGTAACAGTCTTTTGGAACTCAATTTATTCTCTTTGTGGCCGGCTCAGCCTGCCCTGGGGGCGGGGCTGGTGCAGCACGAGGTGCCATGCATCGAACCGTGGTCAGTCACTGCCCTGCCTAACCTTACCTAACCAGACTCTTCAGACTGCTGCCTTAGTTATGCTTCTCTCCTTGCTGGGACAAATACCTGACACTCAAAATGAGGGAGGGAAAGTTTTATTGAGCTCACAGTTAGCGGAGGTTTCAAGACACTGGGGGAGAGGCAGGGGCGCTGCCAGGTCCAGGATGACCCTCTCCACATCTCTGAGAAAGCACAGACTAGAAAATTTAATGCTTCGTGCCTCTCTGGCCCCGCCCCTCGGGTCCCGCCCTGGTCCTCTGGCCCCGCCCCTCCAGCCACTCATTGCTTCTCCAACCCTGTCTGCCCCATAGCTTACATGAGGTTTTGGAGGGACAACTAGACACAAACCATAACAACCGCTGAGCTATCTCACTGGCCCACTCAATTCTAAGAAAGTATCCATTTTTCTCATGCACTTTTATAGCAGAGTTGGTGCTCAGGCCTGTATACGGAGTGGGTCAGATACTGTGGGGGTGAGAAGAAGCATTCAGCTTCTTGGTGGAGGTGGAACTTGCTAATCCCTGAGCTTACTACCAAGGTGGTAGGTAAGTGGAGCCTGTCCTCAGGAAAGCAATACCTGGGTTTCTATTGAGCATTACTCCTTTTTGTCCTGTGTTTAATTGTTTGCCTTATTTAGTGGGTTGTTTCTGTTCTCATTGGTTAAGTTTTCATCATTTTGGTCCCTCTCTAGAATATCTTTCAGTAGCCTGTGTAGGGATGGCTTTGTCATCATGAAATTCATTAGTTTTTCTTTGTCATGGAAGTATTTTACTTCTCCATCAAACTTGAAAGCGAGTTTTGCAGGGTATAGTAGTCTGGGCTGGAATTTGTTTTCATGCAGGACTTGAAGAACTCTGCTCCATGCTTTTCCTTGCCTTCATGGTTTGTGTAGAGAAGTCGGCTGTAATTCTGATGGGTTTTCCTTTGAATGTGATCTGCTTCTTTTCTCTAGCAGCTTTCGGTATATTATTTTTGTGTTGGATTTCTGGGTTCTTGACTATTATATGTCTTGGTGTGTTTTTGATTGGGTTGGCGTTACTTGGCATTTTGTTTGCTTTGGTTATCTGGATGTCAGATTGTTTCCTCATATTTTGGAAGTTTTCTGCTATTACATCTGCCCATATTTTTAAATGTTATTTGTATTGAGTCCTTTCTCACTGATTCCTGTTAGTCTCACATTGTTCGTCTTGGCATCATCTTGCAGGTGGTGAATTATTCTTTCTTGCATCCTAGTTGTTTTTAATAGACCTTTTCTTACCTTTTTGCTAGCTGCACCAGTGTCTTCAAGATCTGAAACTCTGTCCTCACTCTCACTCAAATGGTTTGGTAAGCTTGTGGTTGAGGTTTTAAGTTCCTATGTGTCTCTTTGACTCTACCTCATGTGATCTATTTCTTTCCTGTATTACTCATTCAAGGAATCCGTCATTTTTCTAACCTCCTCTATTTTATTTTTTAATCAATGTCTTCTTTAGAAGTAGTTATTCCTTTACTACAGAGTTTTTTTTGAGATTGGGTTTCCTCCATATGTTTCTGTATTTGATTCTTTAGTTCAGATGCTATTAATTCAGAGATTTCTTTTTTATTTGCGATTTGAGTTCCTTTATACTTTTCTGCAGTTGTTTCTTTATTTCAGTCACCAATCATTGATTTCAGCTGTGTGATTCCCAATTTATTCTGTGCTAGTGTATTCTGTACTTGTTGTGGCTGGGCTTGGGGTCTGAGACTGCATTTTGCTCCTTCTTGTTGTCATTTTGTATAGCACTGTCTTCTGACCTTTGTTGTAGAGCTTAGGTATAGTTCTAACTTTAGCTTCTACTGAAATTCAGGTGTTGATCTAGAATGTTTGAGTTCATCCAGTTGTGCCTGACTTGGGTCTGGCTGATGTGTTCATCCTCCTGCTGCAGCCCTTGGGAGTGAACCTGCTGTGCCCTTCTGGCAAGACGTCCTGCTCCTGTACTAGCTGGGTGTTTCTGTCCTCTAGTCTCTCTGCAAGACTACAGCTGCAGAGTTTCATGCTAGGCCATGTGCCTGGCCTGAGCTGCATCCGAAGGGCACAAGGGGCCTAGCGGAGGGAGGAAGCTCTCCCACACAGTCCCTTGGCCTGGGCTAGGACTAGATTTGGGGGTCCTGAGAACGTGGCAGAAGTTCTCGGCAGGTATGGGGGGTGGAAGCGGAATGGTGGGGGAGGGGTCCCAAGGGCACAGAAGGTGGTCTCACACAGCTTGCCTGTGTTTGAGCCAGAGAAGTTTCACTGGTGCAGGGTAGCCGGAAGCTCTCCCATCTCATTTTTGAAATAGAAATGGAGATAAGGTGGTATAGTTTATTGTCTCCAATCTCACCCAGAATTCTGTGGTTTCAGAAATGGAAGCAGCACTACAGGGAGCAGGTCAGACAGCGTTAATGAGGAAGACATGTTCACTTTTGTCCCCCATTAAAGTCCTTTCTGTCATGGACTGGATAACCTTGTTCCTGGATCCAAGCTCTCTGAGTCTCAGTTTGACTTGTGAAAGAGGGAGAGTGATATTTATTTTTCAGTGTAAAATTATGAGGTGTAAGTGTGGTAGAATGCCTGAAACAAAACAAAGCGAACAGCCTATCAATTGAAAACAGCCCACTGCAGCGGCGCATGCCTATAACCCTGGCATTCAGGAGGCAGAGGTAGGAGGATAACTGTGAGTTCAAGGTCACTCTGGGCTACATAGTGAATTCAAGGGCAATCTCAACGATATCACTAGACCCCGTCTATCTGTCTGTCTGTCTGTCTGTCTGTCTGTCTGTCTGTCTGTCTGTCTGTCTATCTATCTATCTATCTATCTATCTATCTATCTACATACATGCTAGGAGGCAATAGTTAAGTATTACCATGGAGTTTTAAAGATAAATAGGAGATAATACGTAAGTATTACCATAAAAATTTTAGTTATTCTGCTAGTATTGGAACACATGGAATAGTATGAAATTCTAAAGTCATTTTATGCAAAAGTAGTGAAGCTACGTGTGCTATTTATAAGTCTTGGAACACACTAATATTATAGGATCTGATAACTTGCTTTTGTCCTGGCTTACCTGTTTGCATAACTGCATGATTACAGTGTAGGAGGCAGGTACCTGGAGAGGCCGAGACCTATCCCAGCAGTTGTACATATGTTGTGCTGCAGACTAAAGAGAAATTTGGGTTGCAGCTGGAGTGACGACGGTTGACCCACAGACCTTACAGAGGGGTGCTTGTCCTGGGCAGCTGTGGGCTCTGAGTGATCACAAGGACCCTGAGGTGAAGGGGGTTAGGAGGGAAGTTCTGAAGCCACTACGCTGTCAGGATCTGGCTCAGGCTTCAGGCTTGGTGGATGGACTCCCTTGGCACCAGGAGCAACAGGGTCTGGACAAAGCAGGGGCCCTCACTGTCCCTGATGTGCCCTAGAGCCTTGTACACACTCTGATTTTTAGCAGAGCTAGATTTTATTCTTCTGAACTATTGAACTGTAGGATAGAAAATTTGTATTATTTTAAGTTTCTAAATTTTGTTGATTTAGTATAGGAGCCACAGAAAATAAATCCAGAGTTTTCTTTCTTTTTGAAATTTTACCTTATTTTTCTTCTCTATACTGGACAAGATCTTCAATACACTGTCTATCTGTCTATTTAGCTGTTTTTTTCTTTTTAATATTTATTTGGTACAGGGTCTTGCTATGGAGCTCAGACTTGTGATCTTCCTTTCTCAGCCTCCCCAGCGCTGGAATTGCAGGTGAGCACCACCACACCCAGTTTCAGTGGCTAGCACTACAGCCTGGCATGGCGCTGGGGATCAAACCTGGGTCCTTGTGTTTGCTAGGCAGGGGCCCTGCTATAGGTTTTTAAATATATCTATCTCTATATTAGGGGAAAATATCATTTTATTTCATTTTTTTAAGTCAGGATTATCTGGGGCTGGAGAAATGGTTCAGTAGAATAAGCACTTCCCTGGCAAGTGCAAGGGCCTGAGTTCAATCCCCAGTTCCACCAAAAAAAAAAAAAAAAAAAAAAAAAAAAAAAAAAAAAAAAAAAAAAAAAAAAAAAAAAAAAAAAAAAAAAAAAAAAAAAAAAAAAAAAAAAAAAAAAAAAAAAAAAAAAAAAAAATCAGGATCATCTATAGAATGTTGTCAAATGTTGGCGTAGTTACTTTTCTGGTGGCTGAGACAAAATACCTGACACCAAATGTTAAAGGAGAGCTGTTTATTGGAGCTCACCGCATGGGGTAGTTTCGGTCCATAGTTGGCTGGCGTGGCAGGGTGGTGTGGCAGAGGGTCACTGCAGAGCAAGCAGGCAGAAAGTGCCAAGCACTAATCGGCCACTGACAAGTGACAAGTAAGAGACAACCACG
The DNA here is from genome assembly GCA_004027165.1 of Ctenomys sociabilis. Classification (NCBI taxonomy): domain Eukaryota; kingdom Metazoa; phylum Chordata; class Mammalia; order Rodentia; family Ctenomyidae; genus Ctenomys; species Ctenomys sociabilis. The sequence continues at coordinate 2,156 of PVKA01000667.1, read as the reverse complement.
CTTTTTCTCTCCCTTATGTTCTATCCAAGCTGCAAGCCCTTGGGACAGGTCATGCTCACATTCACGGGGTGGCCCCCTTAACCCTACGGAGAACTAGGCCAAACCAGTCCTGCAGTAGAGATCCGAAGTCCTTGAACCCAATACGCACTCCCTCCCCATCAACCCACCTATAGGATACTTGAGGCCTTGCAGTAACATCTGGCTACATGCTATAACAAATGTTGTGTCTCAGCTTCCCCTTCCCTATATTACACATCTCCTCCTACTTTTTGTATAAAAGTATAACATAATGGGGTCCTTCCTTTCTTTTTTGGAAAAGGTGCTGAATTGGGAGAAAGCTATTCTTTCAAAATTAATGAATTCTTTAACTAAAAACTGAATTCTCTACTAAAAGTAGAGAAGATAATTTTACTTTTGTGGGGTTCTCCAGCTACTACCAAAATAGATGAGTTGGAGACGAGTGGGGGCTACCTGTGAGGGTGGTCATGAACAGCGTGCAGCGGGCAGTAGGCTGCAGACAGCAAATGCCGCCCGGAGCTACACGGGGCTTGGTTTTCTCATTGAATATCTTCACTTTGTCTTTCTATTCGCTTTTACACTAGACTTTGTGTTCTCAAGGCACACAGTATGGTTTCAGAAACTCCGTCTCTAACTTGCAGTGGCTTCGGTATTTGACACCTCGCAAGTCCTTATTTCGGCCATAGACCGAGTTAGCGCTTCCTTCCAGGCTGAGCACTTTTCGCCTGTCTTTTCAGCCAGCAACTTAACACATCTGAGCAAAATGAGTGACTGCCTGTCTTCGTGCCCATATGCCCAGCTTCCTTTTGATTGTAAGGGCAGAGCCCTAATTCAGGAAGAAGAGCTTGCCTCTAGTTGGCAGCCTATTTCATAGCACGAGAACATGTTTCTCAAATGGTCCTCTTGGGTCTTGCCATTGTCCCCATTGATATGTTTTAGTGGATAATGAAATCAGGCTGCGATTCATGCTAAGATTGGATCCCAGTGCATTGGAGGGGCAAGATAACAAAAGTATCGAGGGTCATGGAGATGAATGTGTGCCGTGAGGAAGAGTTTCTGGGAGGGAGCACGGAATGGCCGGGACAGCCCTGATAACCACAGAGGGCTGCCCTCGCTGACCCATGACTGGGCTGCCAGCTGCAGGACACCGCACACTGGCTTCACATGCGACTCCTCCAGGGCCAGGTTTGACTGGATTAGAGTGAGGAATTGTGTACAGCATCACTTTCCAGACTGTGTTCAGTGAAAACTGTATTTTCTTAACTGTTTGCTTCACACTCTTACCTTGAGTGATCCTAGCTGTGGAATTTCCATTACTATCTTATAGGAAATTTGATTTTCGATGAACACAGCTTAGTCCAGAAGAACAGCTCTGTGAGATTTCTGGTTATGACTGTTATAAATTGATTCTGCAATTTTTAGAACAGAGGGAACGTGCACACGTAATTGTGGGCCTTGTATCAGGGGACTCTTTGTTGCCAATTCAGTGGCAGAGGAAGAGCCGCACAGGCGTTCACATGAGTTACATGCTCGCGTGGTGCTGCATATGTCGACGCCAGTTGCCAGTGTTATTCCTGGACGGCTTGTTCCTACATTCCCTTGGGTAATGACTTTACCTATTGAAGGCCAGCTGGGTGCTGGGCAACAAGGACCTATATGTAACCATGATAGGGGTTCTCCTCAGCAGGGTGATCCAATGTATGAAGTGCTGTGACAAAGGACAAGGCACGAGGGAAGCACAGCAGGGAGCTATGTGACCCAGAGCCTAGAGAAGCTTCCCTAGGCGGGCAGAGGCTAAGCTGAGGCTGTCAGGACAGGAAGGAGTTAAAGAGATGAAGTGGACTTTAAATTATAAAGTGGCAGCCGGCAAATCTGGAAAGGGTAGGGGAGAGCCTTGGTGGAGAGCCTTGATGCAGGGCCAGAGAGCAAAAGCAGGGGGTGTGGATGCAGGGCTAGCCAGAGAGAAGAGGATGGAGCAGCCCACGGGGCCTCAGGAGAGAAGCCATGCAGAATGGAAGGGATGGAGGGCTATGTGAGAAGAGCTCCAGAGTAAATCATCAGAAGCAAGGAACTGTGGTGGCTGCCGTGGAGGCAGGACCAATTACCGTGGGGCCTGCTCTTGCAGAGGTGCAAGTCAC
>PVKA01000666.1:69294-185207 GCA_004027165.1 Ctenomys sociabilis | reverse complement strand
TAATAGGGAAAATTTTCATACTTTTTCTTATTTTGAACACAACTTCCTTAAAAATGTCATTGAGTACCAATTATATATCTATTGACAATAATAAAAATTACATTCAATACAGAGTTAATCTAAATAGTATGCCAGAAACACAGACTGCTTTTTTTGTATCAAAGGCTTCGATTCTCATTTATATTGATGATGTACTTTATAATTTAAAAATGCCTTAATATAACATCACCATCAATATCACATTGTAATATAAGGTCCCCTTCTAATTAATTTATGAAGACCACTCACCGAGCCCCGTCTACGTGCTCCTTAAAATGTTACTTATCAGCATCCTAATATTTTCAGATAAAAGAAATCTCAAAAATCCTTGACTGGGATTCAGATAAGCATTAAAATAAAATAAGGATTTTATGTGGAGAATTATTTTTTTCATTTCAGATAAATAATAGAATTGATGCTTGTTCACTGAGGAAATTTTCAATCCTAAAAAGCTCAAGAAAGTCTCATCTTTCTTGGCTAATAGTAAACTTCTATTATCAGAGAAAAGGTATGAAAAATGAAAACCATTGCTCAAATTGGTGGTTGCCTGCCAGTGGTTTCCTGAGTTCATGCAGGACCTAGACTTTCATTCACTTATCTAATGCTTAGCAGAAGAACATTCACTTATTGTAAAGGTAACACGTACCATTAGTTGAGGTTCGAGGCTAGGTCAACTTCTAATCACCCAACACTGGGTGCTGAAATCATGTATTCATTTTTCTAATGTGTATACTTTTCAATAAATATCAAGCTCTTTAAAAAAATTGTTTCTTTGTTTTATTTTTTTAAGGCAGGGTCTCTCAGGGTAGTTCAGGCTGGCTTGAACTTTGTATAGACATTGCTGGCCTCAAACTCACAGAATTCCTCCTGCCTCAGACTTCCAAGTGCTGAAATTATGGGCACGTGCTGCAACATTTGGCTTTGAGTTCTTATTTTTACCAGGGAATCTACTGTAATTGGGTGATTTAATCATAAATGAGCTAAAATTCTTATTTAAGAAGATAATTCCAAGAAATGATAACAGAAGATTCAAAGACTATAGTTGGAAATAAGCTGTGTGTGGAAAAATGAGAGAGGAGATCAATGTGGAGGTAGAGAAATTAATTAGGGGATGATGGATGTAATTACAGACAAATAATTTGGTTCTCAATCATGGCAAAAGAAATGGTGAAGTTTGAATTTCTTAGGCCTAAAACAAGTGTGACTAGCTGAAGAACAGGATGTGAATGAACTATTTGGCAAAATGCTTAGTAACAGATCAGAAGCTACTGTCTTGTGGAATGGGAGAGTCACCAGGTCTTAGTGGGTCATGTTGATATGTGCAGTAAAAATGACACACAGGACATTGAGAAACAGTTCTGCTATTCACGAAAAACAGGGTTGTGTTGTGTTCCATGTTAAACACACACACACACACACACACACACACACACACACACACACATGACTGACTAAGTTCAGTACTGGTTCTCCAGGAACTCACAATATAATGTTTTGTTAGAAATAATCATGGCTGCTGGAACCCAAGCACTTGTTTCTTTCTGCAGTAGTCATTTATCTTGATGTGGCCAAAGATCTCATTGTATCCCTTTCTGAAGGCCCCTTCTTCATCACAGAGCAGATGTTCATTATATTTGTTGTTAAATTGGGTTGAGTATAATCAACTCAAGCAGAGAATCAGGAGGCTGAGGCATCAATAAATGCATACATCGGGAATATCTAAATAGTTGTTTAAATCTCAGGAATTTGAACTTCAGATGAGGCAACCAAACATATCCTCGAAAAGTGGCATTGCATAGGTAACTAATTATGGATCAAAGGCCCAGAGCCCAACAGACTTAGAAGGTGAGAGGTAAGAGAGACATTTGAAGCTTGAGGTGGTCAGGGATGGGTTTTCAAGGAGTCTCAGGAGACGGCTAAGATTGATAAGCCGAGAAGGCAGCTGTCTGGTAATACCTACCAGACCACATTCATTAAGATATAAACTATACATATACCAATTTGAATAAAACAGTTGGGCCTGATTAATCAAGAATTAAAATATGAAACACATGAACAGAATTTTTATGTTTGAAAGCCCACACTCCAGGATCTGTACAGTGACATTTAGATCCCATCAGCTTTCTGTCTCTTCTTTGGTAGAAACATGACAAAACAAACAAACAAAAACAAGATAAAATAAAAACTAAAGATTCCTTTGAAAGTAAATGACTAGCAAAGGATCAGGATTCAAGGGGCTTTGAGAAGTCATCCTCATATCTAAAATGCTTTTCTTTCAGATATATTACTTCCGAGCACCAGAAATGTTAGCAAAAAGATTATTCCTTAAGCCCAGACAGTCATTTGTTCCATCTAGAGTCGGTGTTTATAATGCATTTTATTCTAATAGTTTTAGGAACATCAGTTGTTGATTGTAAAATATGTGCAATAGGATGAATAAGTTGAATGAAAAAAAATAAGAGGGAAGTTGAAAGATATGACAAAGGAATTTCCCAGCATCTTGGGTGAATTTCTTGTGCTTCCCACCAAGTTTTATAAAAGACATTCTCTCACAATCAGAAAAACAAATCTCCTTTTAAAAAATGCCAAATGGCATCCAAATAATGTCCACATTATATTTTAAGAAACATTATTACTCTTAAAATATTTATGGGAGTTAGAGTTCAGCTCAGTTGTGTACCCCCTGTCTGGCAAATGTTAGGTCTTTAGTTCTATTCCTGGTAATCTCCCCAAATCAATTAACAAATAAATACTTATAGATAAATAAATAAATAAAGCATTTGTCAAAAATTTAGAAAACAAAGAATAGATCCTCTAGTGCAATAAGACAACTGACAGTGATCTCTAAGTGTCCCTGGACAGTGGTCACCCCTATCAAAATGCTGTATGTGTATTCATTTCTCTTGACTAGTAATTCTTTTCTTTACTTACCTGGTATTATCTTCCTTTTGCTTCCATATCTCCTTCTGTAAAATCTTTCAGAATAATTTTCAGTAATCACTAAGGGAACTTGCTGACTCTGCTCTTCACACTTGAAATGCCGGAGGCACATGATAAATTGAATGCGGGCCACCTCCTGTCCCCTAAGGACATTCACTGCACAAGTCCTGCAGTTGCTATGCTATTGATCAAGCTCCCCGATCTCTGTCCAGATGTTAACAGAAAGTCTAGATAGTGAATGTGGAGCTCACCAAAAAAAGATGGAGATTTAAGGAACCAGAGAACTGAAGAGAGAGTTTCCTCTAATCAGAATTTTGGAAGAAATGTCAATATTTTGCTTGCATTTCTTGAGTCAGGGAAGATTTGCAGAATATTTTAACAACATTGCCTTATGCATGGGAATTCTGGTCCCCTTTGGCACAATTGTTATAAGTCTAGGTCCTCTCCCCTTCAGTATAGTCAAGATAGCTTGCATTTATTATGTGATTTTTCCTTCTTTGGGATACAAAGGTCTATTAGTGTACAATCAGCTCCATCTGAGTGACCATAATATTGGACTTTGAGAGCTTGTTCAAGTATTTGTTTCTTCCACAAGACTGGACAATCAATGAGAGCAAGAATTGAGTTATAAATTTAGAAAACTCCCTAAAAAGACAAAATGAAGCTGCTCAACAACAGAGTTGAATAAAGACAAGAAAGAATTTGCAAAGCTGAAGACAGGTTATTTGAAATTATTAAATAGGTGACATTTTTTTATTTTTATTTTTGCAGAACCAGGGATTGAACTCAGGCCCTTGCACTTGCCAGGGAAGCACTTATTCTACTGAGCCGTCTCTCCAGCAAAAATTTTTAAATGATACAAAAAAGGAATTAAACCTAAAAGATGTATAGAACACCATGTGTAAGAGTTATGGGGGGGATTTGGGGAGATACTTGGCAAGCGCAATAACCCGGGTTAGATTCTGGGTACCACATGTCATGCCTGCCCTGGATCCCCAGTACTGTGTGCAGTGCCTGCCCTGAGACCCCAGGCATGCCTGTGCCAGCCGCGGAAGCCAAGTGTGGTGCTGCATAGCTGTAGCCACAACACAGAGGAGACTGAGACAGCAGGGTCACTAGGAGTCGGAGTTGCATAATTTGACCATGCACTAAATAAATAAATAAGTAAATAAATAAATATAAAAAAGAATTTTGAGCATTCTACAAAAAGGAAAAAGGAACAAAAAACAAATGTGAAGAATGGCCCCCAAAATCTTAAATTTTAGAAGGCAATGGATATATAAATTTAAAAACTAAACAAAATCCAAATAGGTTAGATTAGAAAACAGCCCTTTAGAAAGATTATACACCATGGCACCCAGTGGAATTTATCCCTGACATGCAAGGAAGAATCAATGAATACAGTATACTTTGTTAATAAAGTGAAGAATGAAAACGATGTGATCTTCACCGTTGGTGCTGAAAATCATTTGACTACATTAAATGCACTTTTGTAATGAAAGTGCCCAACACACTAGGTATGGAAGGCAGGTGCCTAAAGTAGTAAGACTCATTTATAAGAAGTCCACAGTGAACACTATTCAAAGGTGGAAGATTAAATCATTTCAGACTTTGGTTTTATATACCTCTTAGTTTTAAGGAAAACACAAAACTTACTAGAAAATATGTTTTCTGAATTTTTTTGAGGGATTATTATACAGAAGCAGACAACCTATCAGTACTTCTTTCTCTTCTTCCTCCTCTTCCTCCTCCTCCTCTTCTTCTTCTTCTCCTTCTCCTTTTCTCCTTCTCCTCTTCCTCTTCTTCCTCTTCCTCTTCCTCCTCCTCCTCCTCCTTCTTCTTCTTCTTCACTACAGGGCCTACGGGGTCTCACTACATAAACTGGACCCATACCCTGGAAAGTGTGTTTCTATTAAGCATTTTTGTAAATAGGAGTGTTGCTGAGTTTTTTCTACATTCATAAAGAATTCAGTAAATACAAACCTTAAAATCTAAGTTTAAAGCTACATTTATATGTGTGGTAGTCACTGGTCACATGTGGCTGTTTTTCCTTAAATTAAGTTTTTTGTTTTTGTTTTTGTTTTTGAGACATGATTTCTCTATTTAGTACACACTGGCCTTCAACTCGCTATGGGACCCAGGCTGGCTTTCAACTTTCATCAATCCTTCTGCCTCAGCCTGCTGAGTGCTAGGCTTACAGGTGTATGCCACCATAGTTGGGTAAATTAATTTAAATTTAACAAAAATTACAGTTCTTTTCTCTGTCCCACAGTCACATTTGGGGTGCTGAGCAGGCATGCACAATCAGGTGGCTGTCCTCCTGGACAGCACAGATACAAAATATTTCAATCACTGCATAAATTTCTTTGAGTCAGTGCCACCTTAGAGAATAGGCTATGTGTTATGAAAAGGAGGTGGCCCCATTGTTGTCTCTGCAATAGGAGCACTAAGCCTCTTCACCTCCTGTTTTCAGCCTCCTACGTGCGGGGATTACAGACACTGCCACCATACCCAGTCTCACTCGCTTTCTCACTGCGCTCTGGGTATAGGGCCAGCATGGCATGCCAGAAATGGGACCCAGGTCCCTGAGCCTGCCTGTGCAGGTGCTCTAGCCCACTGAGCTTTCTAGCCAGCCCTAGAAGTACTTCTCAGAAAGGCTACACAGGAAAAGTTATAGAGAACTTTGAGGCACGAATGATGTTCCTCTTTGAACAGAGCCAATATACACTCAAGTCCTCCTTTATGCAGGTGAATGTGAAGTGTTTTTGTGTTTTCAGGTTAGGAGGGATAGCTGCCAAAATCCTAGACTGCTCTTATTCCTCTAATTAGTTGTTAATTGGGCAAGCTATATGTGCTCCTTAAAATGCAAAGAAGTCTGTTGCAGCTGTAAAGGTCTGTGTTCACTATTCAAAACCTTTCTGGCCTGAAAGGATGATAAACTCTTTACCGTTTTCCCTGAAGAGACTGATTGGTTTCCTGTTTGTAGTCTATTGTGCTGTTGGTAAATCTTAGGTTTTTCTTCCATGTACATAAGTTAGAATAGGAGAGATTTGCTTCTGGTTCAATCAATATTTCTCTTGGAAGCCTTTAGGGGCCTTGGAGAGCTGTTAATCTGATCTGCTGGACAGTATATGATATGAATGAAGAAGCAGATTACTAAAGCCACATCCATGAGTGGGCCTGGATGATATATAGACTTCACCTGCCCCGGAACCAAAGCTTGTAATGAAGTTTACTACTTAGAAAACACAGTCTTAAAATATTTATGTGGCTCTATAGGTGAACTGAATCTGTTTTTCAACTCTGCATGCATTGACACTGTGTAAAAACAATGATCTTTTTAAAGCAGAAACAGCTTGTACTAAGTTGTTCAATGAATTTGACTCTATGGAGACTTAATATTTTTGGAAAAGATGGGGAGGGGTAGAGAAAAGCAAAGAAGAGGCTTAGTGCTCCTATTACAGAGACAACAATGGGGCCACCTCCTTTTCATAACACATAGCCTATCCTCTAAGGTGGCACTGACTCAGAGAAATTTATGCAGTGATTGACATATTTTGTATCTGTGCTGTGCAAGAGGACAGCCACCTGACTGTGCATGACTGCTCAGCACCCCAAATGTGACTGTGGGACAGAGAAAAAGAACTGTAATTTTTGCTAAGTTTAAATTAATTTACCTAACTATGGTGACACACATGTGTGAGCCCAGCACTCAGGAGGCTGAGGCAGAAGGGTTGATGCAAGCTGAAAGCCAGCCTGGGTCCCATAGCGAGTTGAAGGCCAGTGTGAACTAAATAGAGAAATCATGTCTCAAAAGCAAAAACAAAAACTTAATTTAAGTAAAAGCAGCCACATATGACTGCCACACTGCATAGCAATGCAGCTTTAAACTTAGATTTTAATCTGTTTGTATTTACTGAATTCTTTATGAATGTAGAAAAAACTAAGCCACATTCCTACTTATAAAAATGCTTAATAGAAACACGCTTTCCAGGGCAGTCCAAATACCTCAGCCAATTAAAGCATGTACTTAGGTAGATAAACACAGGGGCCCAGAGTTCTATCCCCTGGCCTGGGATGTCAGCCCTGCCCCTGAGCACACTTAGATGGCAATTGAGATTGGGCATGGTGGCCTGAGCCTATAATCCCAGAACTTGGAAGGTGTAAACAGGATGATCACTATGAGTTTGATCTACACAGTGAGACCCTTTACACCCTGTCCTAAATAGAAGAGAAAAGAAAAAGAAAATGGAAAAGAAAAAGGAGGAAGACGAAGATGAAGATGAAGACAAAGATGAAGAAAGAAACAAAGACACTTTCCAAGTGTTCACAAATGCCCTGTGAACATAATAATTGTGTGTGAACCCTGCAGACTTATAAATTTTTATTATTATTATTAATTTTCTTTTTTGTTGTAGAGGGAATCAAACCCAGGACCTTGAATGTGCCAGGCAGGGCCTGTGCTGCTGACCTATATGAGTGGCCCAAGACTTCTAAATTTTGGAATGAGGCTTTTTAAAAATTATGATCAAAATATGCTTTGTGAATCACATTAAATATGAATAATAAAATAGATTTCCTAACCTGTAAAGTGTGCACGTTAATAACATCCACATCATATACATGTTGTAGGAACCAAATGAAAAAATTATTCGCTTTTAGCTTATAATTAAGTCTGCGAAAAAAGTAGTACAACCATTTCATGTTCCATCAGCCAGGGTTCAGTCTGCAGAACAATGCCAACAGTGAGTGTATAGGATGAGAATTACAGCTTGCCTGAATACAGGAGGAGGTAAAGAAAGGAAGGCATAGAAGGAAACATGGGAAGAAGCAGAAGGTCACCAACTCATGTCCAGCTGAAGCACTAATATGTGTGATAAAGTTAGTGTTTTCTGGAAAACTCTAGAAGCAAAATTATCACTGGGTAAATAATGGGTGTTGAAGGGGGGATCTGTAAAGGAGTCTTGGGCCAGGGAGATGGCTCAGTGGAATAAGAGCTTCCCTGGCAAGCACAAGGGCCTGAGTTCAGTCCCTGGTTCCACCCCCCCCCCAAAAAAAAAGAGTCTTATAGTAACTGTCCCTTTTTAGGAAGCTGATACCTATGTAAAATGCGCACTTTGGAGCAACTAAGCATTAAGTGCCTCATGGTGGGCTTGGAATAACTGTTAGCTGACAGGCAAGATGGGTGCAAGTGAGAGGACAGGGAAGAGTTTACTGGACAGTTTTGGTCTGCCACACTACTATCTGGCTACAAAGCTCGTGGCAAGAAAAGTGTCTCTGGAATCATTTTATTATCATTTATTTATTTAATGTATTTGGTTGTTACAGGGTCTCACTATGCTGTTGGACTCGTGGTGATCCTACTGCTTTCAGGCTCCCCAGCGCTGGGATTATAGGCATGTGCCAACATGCCCAGACTCTGTGACCAGCTCAGCCTGCTCTGGAGGTGGGTCTGGAGTGCCATGTGGTACTGGGGATCTAGCCCCGGTCCCTGTGCTTGCCTAAGCTTCTCTAAGCAGGTGCTTTAGTCTACTGAGCTATCTCGCCAGCCCTCTGGAATCATTTTTGTCTTCTAATTTTTATACACAATCATTTTGTAGCCAAATCATTCTGTTACCACACAGAGAAATGGATTCTAGGAAATACAGCTTCCAGTATTAAGTTACATTGAAAAGATATATAAGTCTTGATCTATCTAGGTCTTAACCATCCAGTAGAAAAGTATAAAAATGAAGTATACATCGTGGGGCCATAATATTAAGCTAAGCTGTAAATGGCTATGGTCAACAACTTCTTTGAATAACTCGCTATTGTTGTGGAATGCTGGACTGTGCTGGATTGTGGTGTCGAGTTCAAGCACCTAAGTTAGTTGAATGACAATGGAGTGCCCACCTTTGACAGGTGTAGACAAAGGAAGGGGTATAGAAAGAAAAATCATGATGTGTGTGTGTATAGACAGTACAGTTGGGATAGATAACGCTGTGCTTCTACATAATCCTATGAGAGGCAAGATCTGCACTAATGGTAGTTGGACAGGATATTATGTCGGCTTCTAGTACTACGGTCATCAACTAGTGAAATAATTATTGAATTTTTGATATAATTCATGTATAAAAAATAGATGAGTAAGCAGCTACACTCTTAATTTACTGATAAGAGACATCTGCTAAAATAATATCTGTAAATATAATATCATGTATGCACCTTGTACGATACCAAAACAGTATGAAAACAGTTTGCAATGTATTAATTTATCGAATCTGTCTTATTAAGGTGTCTTGAAACTGTGTGATTGATATTTGTACTTCAATAAAATAAAAAATAAATAAATAAATAAATAAAAAAGATGCATGTAAGCACATGCTATAGCTGTTTTGACACAATTTTGATTTTCTCATTTGTAAGTGACAAAATGATCTAAAATTATTTATACATGATCTGCTAAATAATTACATACATTTTATGAATGATCTTCAGAATGCTGGGTGAGTGGCACAAGAGCCCTCCAGGAGAGGCCATGATGAGAAAAACGGGGTGGCTGACCCTCTGAGCAAAGAAGGCTTTTTTTTCTACCAATACAGAAGCTCAGAAAGGGGCCTGGAAGGATTCTTATTGCTCTCTCTTTTATGTGGATGAGATAAGAGAAAGGACTCAATAACCTCTAAAGACAGTTGTCAAGTGGACCTTTTCTAGTCAAAGACAGTGACTCAAGAATCACTGGCTGAAGAATCACTGGAATGTACAGAAAAACCTCAAGGCTGAATGACTCATAGGGCTTTTTCTGTCTGTGGGCATCATTAGCCTTTGGCAGAAGTTCAGATCTATCTTTATGAAATAAAGCATTAGTATTCCCTTCCTGGCAAGACTGAAGGAATGCGCTGTGCTCACACTTCCCTGTGATGCCACTTGAGCCACCAAAGATGCATCACCAGCCATTCTTTTCTGTGACAAACTTAGAGCAACAATGGTGTGTAAGCAAATGAAGTGCAAACAAATTATTAATGTAATAGAGACATTTGTTCTCATAAATTGTCACATTATACACAGCTGCTGACATGTTGGGTTTTCCTAAGGCTGCGCTCTTTGCCTTTATCAACTTTATATATGATTTATGAAGGCAGATGCCTCAGATTGAAAAATGATGCAGAAAATGTGATTTGCCTACAGATGGAATCCAGAGATAAGCCTGAATTTTAAAATACACAGAATCAGAAGGAACAATGATACAGGAGTTATCTTTTTAAACCAAAAGAAAATCAAAATTGAAATATGAAATACCTCACAATTAAAATCTCATCACCAAAACCTTATAAAACTAATATTATAATGGTCTTGTTGGCACACACACAAACCTCAGATCCCACAAATGCAAGAACTTATTCATAGGTTTGTTATAGACCAGTTGTGAAGATAGGATGTTTGCCTAGTTCTTAATCTGTTAATACATTTATGCTTAAGGTCATCTAAAATTATATATAGAAATAAACTAGACTATAGCTTAGAATATTCCAGTCTTTGCCCAATCGTATAGGTGTACTTTATTTCTAAGCAAAAACTGAGAAAAAAAATGTTGAAAAGAGTTCAAATAAATTACAATAAAATTGAATTATGAAAGAAAAAATCTGGCTAAGAGCCACACTTCTTCAGAAGCTTGTATTATGATGAACATGCTTCATTAAATGCATGATCAATTTAAGCTTGCCACTACTTTATGTTTTCTACACTTCCATGGTGACCATGAACACAGGCAGGACTGTATCTTCATGATTAATATATTTCCTTGGCCTCCCTTGTACCTTAGAGAGGTACTGAGATACAATTAGGCCCTAGCTACTATTTTAAAATATAATTATATTTCTCACTAATATCATTGATTTTGAATATAGCAAACATGGAATGTTCCATGCTGAAATGACAAATAATCAACTTTTTCTGGAAATCTTTACCTCTCTGTAATCCTCATTAAGGCAACATAGCCTCAATTATTAGGTAACTTGAACTAGAACTCATCATACTGTAGAGCAAAAGTGTGACACACTGAGTTTGACTTTAGTTTTGCATGAGTTTTAGTAACTCTGCCTATTTGTGCCTGAGTTCCTTCACATCAAGCAAAATAATACTATACCATACATTCCAAGATAGTAGGAAGGGTTAAGTGAATTTGTACGTGTATGCTGTTTTGATATCAATAAATTCATACCTTTGATTCTTTTTCTTATGTGGCACACATTTAATTTATAAGCAAATCAATGTTTTTCCTCTCATAAAAACATTTCTTGTACAGGGGAGATAATATTCTCGCTGCTTCTTGGGTTATCATTGATAAAGCTTTTTCCACAAGTGTCTACAGACCTCTCATCCATCCATCTCTAATCTTTACCTTACATATTATCTCAGTTACTTTTCACTCCTTGCTGGGACAAATACCAGATACTCAAAATTAAGGAAGGAAAGATTTATTTAGCTCACAGTTTGTAGAGGTTTCAGTTCACACTAAGCTGGCTCCAAGGCAAACTGACAGAAAACAATGAAGAGCAGACAGAGGAGGAGCCAGAGTCCATCAAGCCTCTCCTCTTCCTCTGTGCTGACTTCGAAGATTGGCGTTCTATCATGAAGATCAGAGCTCCTCAGAAGTGGCGTGGCTGCAAACTGGTGAGATGAAGACCAGGTCTTCTCCGAGGAAGTGGGGTGGGCAGCAGTGAGGACTTCTTCAACTCCTTCATATACACTTTTTGTGCTGAGTCCCTCTAGGAAGGCCTGTCACAAAGCGCCCCAGGGCAGAACCAACTGTACCCCAGGCCAGGCCCAATAGCATCCGGGGGTGGAACCAATCACACCCCAGGACAGGGCCTCTCTGCCTTGCAGGGCGGGGCCCCCACAGCCAGGAACTGCCAATGAAAATTCAGCCAAGGTGACAGAACATATCAACCACTACATTATCTAACTAATCTATCTTCTGTTTTGGTTCTACCATAGGCCAGAGTTTTTTAAATCTTTTTTTCTCCCATTAATTTTATTGAAAAAAAAATTGCAATGAGACACCTTCTGAACAGGTTGGTAGAAGAGTTATGTATTATTGTCTCTGTAGTAGTCATTCATAGCACAGGATGCAGACATGAGATCACGTCCAAACACTATTAGTACAAATCGTTCTTCGTATTGAATTAAGAGAAAGTAGCTATATATCAGTCTTAACTATTTTGTATATGCAGATACAAAACAGTCCTTCATTTATATCAACGTTTTTCTTTAGTTTTGTCAGAGATGGGTATTCTTAAATAAGGTCTTTCAGAGTGAATCTCAGACCCAGGTAGAGATACTTAGGCAAAATATAGACTAAGAGCTTTTAGGGAAATGACAAGTTCATTCACAAGTATACTTCTTCTCCATTGCCTATTCACTGTCATTTAAAATTTTTATTTATCCTCCATTCATAAAAAAAGGTTACACATAAGTTTAAATGCAAAATTTCTAGGATTACAAAGAGTAGAATTTAAAACCAAAGGTCTACTTTTAGCATTAGATATACCATTTTCTCAGTGTGAATTTTGAATAGCTTCCATTTTCTGAAAATAAGATTAAAAAGAAGGTAAAGGTAAAATTCAACTCACAACATTACATATAAAGTTTTTTGTTTTTTGTTTTTGGCAAAACCGGGGATTGAACTCAGGCCCTTGTGCTTGCCAGGGAAGCACTTATTCCACAGAGCCATGAACCCGGCCCCTACATATAAAGTTGAATGTGATATTATAAATAAAAATTACTATAAATGATTAAGACCAGACATGTACTATGTGGAGGATCAGCAGCCCCGTATGGTCCTGGTCAGCCAGTAATGTTGTCCTCCAAAATCAGAAACTTTTGACATTATTGTATAAATTTTAGCAGCAGTGCTTATGACTTGCATGGTTGTAAGAGTGTGGATTACATAGGTAACAGCAGAATATTATGTAAAGGAGGTCACAGTGTAGTCGAAGGCCAGCTCCCTATCCTGTGCCTGTTCAATAAATCAATCAATAACCCAAGAAGAGCAGAAGTTACAAGCACTGTGCACCTTGTAGGATGGAATGTAGTGTTTATTGATAGTAGTACTCCAACCTATGTATATATGTGTGTACCATGAAGATAGCCACTTATAATCATTAGGTAGACAGAATAAGTTTTCTTACTCTAATTATTAAACTTGGAGTTCTGTTATTTCATTTTAATGCTTAATAAAATATAAGAGATTTTGTTGCTTATTTACACTAACCATACTATGTTATTATTATTATTATTATTATTATTATTTTGCATTCTCAAACTGTTTCTCTTTTCCATGTGGTCTAAGCAAAGAGCTGGGTGTCCATAACTCAGATCCAGGCACATATTAGGCATCATCATTCCCTTCTGAATTGTGTTGAAAAGGATGATTTTCTCTGAGTTATCAGTGTTAGTCCAATTTCCTTTACTGAGATAAGTAACTTACAAAAAGGAAAGGTTTGTTCTATCTTTCAATGTTAGGGGTTTCTGTACTTCTTGGTCAGTTGGCCCAATGGATTTTGGACTTGTGAAGAGCCAGCATACAATGGTGAAGAGCCCAAGGAAAAACCCAGCTTGTAACTTCATTGTGACTGATAAACAAAAAGAAGAGGAAGGCGCTAGTGTTTTCCTCAGTGTCTGCACAGGGCATAGTTCAAAGAATGGAGGGCCTCCAGCTAAGCCTTATTCCTTGAAGGTTCTGCCACCTCCTGTTTAATACTCTGATTTTTAACACCTGAGTCTGGACGATGGATCTGAGTCACAAAAGTCTCTAACTATTCATGCTATCATGATGATTTATGTACTAGTTGTAACAGAGGCAGGTGGAAGGAGAACAGAGAGACTACTGGAACATGTTTTGTGTGATACTAAGAGGGCAAATTTATTTCTCACTCAGCTGTGGGTAGATAGTGTTAGAAGAAAAAAATCAGTGAAGGACACAGGAAGAGAAAAGACTTAAGTAGGGAGGTTTTTGCTAGGTGATTGTCAGGTACTGGTCAGTATATCCTGTACGTGTTTCTCAGAACCAGGACTTTGTATCACTTCTTAAGTCTTCTTGGAACAAAGGGCTGGGACAGGCTTTTCTTTTTTTTTTTTTTTTTTTTTTTTTTTTTTTTTTTTTTTTTTTTGTCTTTTTTTGAGGCAGGGTCTCACTATGCAGCTCAGGCTGGCCTTAAGCTCACTTTGTAGCTCAGGCTGGTCTCGAACTCACAACAATCCTCCTGCCTCAGCCTCCCAAGTGCTGGGATTACAGGCCTGCGCCACCACGCCCGGCTTGGGGACAGGCTTTTCATACCACTGGAAAAGTTTATTAGCAATTGCTTTTCCCATGGGCAAGACATCTTCTCAGTGGGGTTATAGCAAAATCCTAGGACCTAACCTAGCTGCACGAGCTACACTAGGAATAGAGTAGAAGTAATGTTCACATAACATGTATGAATAGCTTAACATTTTTATTGATAACTTTAAGATCCCACAGTGTTTTCATATGTGATATCAAGCACAATTCTTTCTTTTGGAACCAATTTTCACTACTTTACTAAAGATTACTTTTATTCATCACAAAGGAGATATCAGATGGCAAGTTGGTAAGCTGAACTAACTTGGCACACTTACAAAGATGTTTTCTTCATGTTCTTTGTTTTTTGCTAACCATCCAAAACACTTTAGGGGTTTTAGAATGCATCAAAGAGCCCAACACACAGCAAGAAATTACCGCCATAAATGTTTTCCAAAATTTCAAGCAATGAAAAGGAAAAAATCAATAGAAATCAGAAATGATGGGTTGAATAAATATGAAAGGTTTCATTGTTGAATGGAAAGAAGAGCATATATTGAATCCCAAAGTGGAGCAGGAGAATGATAAAATATCAAAGTAAGAATGGTGCGCTAAGGAAAATAGAACATTTTGTCTTTCAAAGAGTTGTATAGATTTTGGGACAAGAAAAATCAGACTTTCTACGCAGTAAGTTATGAACATCTGGTGTGGTAGTGTTTTAGGCGATGACCTTGTATAGCAGCAACAAGGTTTGCTCTAGTTAATATTTCCATCATTTTATGTTAATAGGGCCTATATGGCTTGTGCCGAGAGTAGTCACAGGTGGGGTTTTCAGAGGTCGCTGGATCTAGAGTGTGCGATGCTAGGATTCATTCACGGTGCAGTGCTAGCATGAAAGGTGCTAGAACTAAGGGCATGAGTGTTATCTGCCTTAAGTTGCCTAGACAAGACATAAAGGACCAAAAGAGCTGTGGCCATCCCTTGCTGCCTTGTTATGTTGTGCCCACCATAAACTGTTTCTCCTCTGCTATGTCTGTCTGCCTTGCCCCTCTGTATTGGAGCCAGCCAATTATGGACTGAAGGTTCTTACGAACTGTGACCCAACCAAAACTTTCCACCTTTAACTTTGGATGTTGGATATTTTGTCTCAATAATGAGAAAAGTAACTATGACAAAATCTTCTACAAACATCCTGAAAACAGAGAATACCTTTTAGGATCATGACAATCCTTCAAAATATGTACCCCAAACCTTCCTCCTACAAATACTTTCCTGCCCACTCCTCCCATTGTTATCCTCCGGTTTGCTGTAAAACTTTTTTCTGAATAAAACACAGATGTCTGATTTTTCTATCGTATAAGTCCCCACGGCTTCTTGGGAAAAATGTAGAGTTGGCTTATACTTATTAGTTTTAAGACATTAAGAGAAGTTATAACTCTTCTGAGGTTTGGAATACATCCAGGATCTATTTGCTTTCCAAAATTGTTAGAGTACAATAATACAATGTAGTCAGAATTTTTTAAGCTGAAAACTAGTTCACATAGACAGACACACACACATACACACACATAAAGCTTTATATTTATGTCTTCAAAAATTAAAACTTTCCCTTTTTAATAAAGTATGCTTCCTTGTTATAAAGCCCTCTTTACACAAGTTATGTCATGTAAACATGGATAAACATACATGAAAGATATGCAGATATACATGCATATGCTGCTAAAGTAAACAAGAAACACTCAAAAGACTGGTGGAAAATCAGGACATGCATATTACTTATTTTTGTTTTAAGACAAAGGAAGTTAATATGTGGGTTATTTTTCTAAAGTAAAGCCTCAGTATTCAGGTTTCACTGCGGTGTTAGCACTTTGAGATAAATAAGTGGGTCTTGGGTTGTAGTTTACCATCATTGTAGAATGTAAATTCATAGGGAGCTTGTTTATTAATTCTAGAAGTCTCTTGGTGAAGTTTTTTGGGTCTTCTATGTAGAGTGTAAGGTCATTTGTGAATAAAGACAACTTAACTTCTTCCTTTCTAATTCTTGTTCATTTCATTTCTCTCTCTTGTCTAATGACTCTGGCTATTGTTTCCAGAAGATTATGTTGAAAAGAAGTGGTGATAGTGAATACCCTGTGCTTGCCAGGCAGGCACTTAGACCACAAAGCTATGTACCCAGCCCTATATTTAGATGCTTAAGAACTCTTCATCATATTTTTTATAGTGGATGCACCAATTTATATTAACACTAAATATAGACAGATATTACATTTTCTCTGTAAGTTCACTGATGCCTGTACTTTTCATTTTTACAATGACTATCATAATAGGTGTGAGAAGGTTTTTACCGTAGTTTTAATTTACATTTCCTGATGACTGGTAGAGTTAAGCACAATAGCATATGAATGTTGGCCATTTACATGTCATCTTTTGAAAAATCCTAATGCTTTGCCAATTTTTAAAATTGAGTTGGTATATGTCCTAAGTATCATGGGTTTTATCATTATCATTTTTAATTTATAGGAGTTTCTTATATTTTAGATATGAGCTCCTTATTAGATATACGCAGTCAAATGCTCTACCACTGAGCTACACCCCCAACTTTATCAGACATAAGGTTCAAAAATATTTCTATCTTCTAGTTTGATTTTTCATTGTTTATTGGTTCTTCAGTGTGCAAAAATCTTCTTATTTGCATCTAGTCCCACCTGTTTGTTTTTGCTTTTACTGTCTTGCTCTTGAAGTGATATTCAAAAATTCATTTGCAAGATCAGTGTGTTCCCCTTGTACATTCTTTTAGAAGTTCTGTGGTTTCAAATCGGACATTCAGAGGTTTAATCTACTTTTAATTGATTTTTTGTGTGTGGTGTGAGATGAAGATCCAATGTGTGTTGTTTTGCATGTGAACACCCACCTTTCCCACTGCTACATATTGACTATATTCTTCTCACTGTGTGTTGCTGTTGGCTTTATTGAAGGTCACTTGTCTGCATATGTATGGGTTTAGTTCTAGGCTTCCAACTTTTTTCTTCATTATTTTGTTTATTTGTGTTTATGCCAATACCATATTTGCCCATATCTTTGTAGGAGAGTTTAAAACAAACATTGTGAGGCCCACAGATTTATTCTTGATACTCATGATTGCTTTGGCTATTTGGAGTTCTTGAAGTTATGTATGCATTTAGCATACTTTCTATTTTTGTAAAAATGTCACTGAAATTTTTGTAGGTGGGTCACTTAAGATCACTTTGGGCCATGTATATATTTCAATAATATGAATTTTTCTGACCCATTGAAATGATGTCATTCAACTTCTTTCATCAATGTCATGTGATTTTAATGTGCATGTTTTACTAAAATTATTCCTGCAGGCCCGGCCAAATAGCTCAGTGGATTAAAGCACCTGCAAACAAGTGCAGGGGCGGAGGGTTCAATCCCCAGGCCTGCCTTGCCAACCCCGCCCCCAGGGAGACAGGAATTGAGACTGGGCATAGTGGTATGCACCTGTGATCCCAGCTCTTTTGAAGTTGTAAACAGGCGAATCACTACAAGTCTGATCTGGTAGTGAGACGCTGAACATATTAATGTAAATGAGATTGTTTCTGTCTTTATTTATTAATTTAACAATTTTTTAAAAAATAATTTTATTGGGAAACAAATAGCAATGATACAATTTCAAAACTGATAAGTAGGATAGTTTCAATAATTAATACATTGCATATTATTGTCTTCTTAATGGTTATTCATAGTACAAGATGCAGACATGATATCCTGTCCACAAACAGGATATTATTAGAACAGATCTATTAGAACAAATCTTTCTATTCATTGAATTAAGAGAAAGTAGCTGTATATCTATCTTAACTATTTTGAATATAAGGATGCAAAATGGTCTTTCATTTGTATCCCCTTTTTTGTTTAAATTTGTCAGAGAAGAGTATTCCATTGTCATTTAAATATTGTAGGTGTGTGAGTTCAGCAAAATATTCCAATATAGCCCAGTAGTGCATAATAGTAGTGGGTTTTCCATAGGACTGGCAATGTCAGAAGTTATAACAATCAATGTTAACAGTCCCAAGTCACCAATGAAAAGAAACAGACTGGCAGAATGGATCAAGAAGCAAGATCCAACATGTTACATCCGAGAAACAAAATTCATTTGATTCAAACAGAAGTTTATAGACTGAAAGTCAAAGGTGGAAAATAATATTTCATGTGACAGGAACTCAGGAAAAATCAGGGATAGTTAATCTATTTAATTGTTGTTGCTTCCTCTTGGATTGTTCCCCTTACAAGAATACTATGAGCTTCTTTGTCTTAATCAGCCTTGGCCTAAATCCCATTTTGTCTGTTTTTATCTTTTAAGAATAGTTTGTTAACATATAGAAAATTACTAATAATATTTGTTGATTTTATATCAACTTTACTAAATGAAGACTTTGATGCTAAATTTGAAAAACTCATAGAATAACTTGAGGAATTAAAATGATTAATATTAAAAGTAAGAAAAATTAACTAGAAGAAAATATAATTATTTATATGCCCTGAATATAGATTTTTAAGAATGAAATGAGTCAATAAATTATGTTTGTAGGATAACGAAAAGGTAAAGAAAAACTAAAATTTAAAGAATCTTCGAATGTGTAAGAATGTGGTGCACTGTATCAGTTTCATTAAAACTATATGTAAATGTTTAGAAAGTGTATTGAACCATCAAAAAATATCAATGTCTAGCTAACAAATAAAAAAAATCCTTTCCCACTGTAAATAAAAAAGAAAAAAGATCAACATAAGACATACAATGATATTTTATTGTTTGTTTACAAACTGCCCCAGGTTAGAAACACTAGTGACAGTCAAAGCTGGCCGGGCTAGGTTATCTTAAGAATAGTCACTGATGGGAATGCAGCAGGCAACCTGGAGGGCAATTGAACAGTACGCGTCAAGAGCTTTCAAAGGAGTTTGCGCACTTCGATGTACTAAATTCACTTGTAGGAGTCTTTGCTAAGAAATAATATGTGCAAATATAGATACAATATCAGAAGATTAGCCAAGTGGAGTTTCCTGTGTAGGTGTGTGTGTGTGTGTTTCAGAGCAGAAAAAAATGGACACATTTGTATGTTTAGAGAGAAAGTGATAATCAAAAAAATGATATATCTATGTTTCAGTGCATATGCAAACATTAAAGTCACGTGAAAACATTTTTGACATAAGAACATAAAAATCATTGCTAGAAAACACCTAAGTAGTTTATTAGCATATAGAGGAAAAATGAATAATGTAAAAGACATAAATATACTTTAAAATATTCTAAGTTTCTTACACTGTTCTATAATTTTCAAACTTCAGATACTAATACATACATATTATATATATAATATATATATATAATATATATATATATATTTGATATTTCAAAGTTTAAACAAATTTCCTGAATTCTATGTTTTATTTCCAGAATTCTAGAAAGTAGGGCAGAATGGTTTTAAAACAAAAACTCCTTCCTCCATCAAACAAGCAAAAACATGACACAAATAAATAAAACAATTTGTTAGAATCCTAGGTGAAAAAAATAAAAAACACACATTATTTAAAATGTGCATTGAGAAAATGAATTATAACCAATTTAAGCAAGGTACTTTAAACCAAATCTTATTCTGGTTTAATGACTGAAATATTGTTCAGGGATCATATCATATTTGGAAGTTCTTTTAGAAATAGAATCTGAATTTTGTCAATCTGAATTTAAAATGTCATCTTCATCAGCATCACTACAAACATGTCATTTATCCCTGCCAAGGTTGCAAATGATACACTAAGTACAGTAAAAAAATATATATATGTCTGATGATTTTTTTAGTTGCTTTCATCCAAAACTGCTCTAAGGTATCTAGCTCTATGTAAAAGTCTCTTCTCATATTTTAGCAATTGCCTCCCTTTGAATATCTTATAAGAGTAAGTTACTTCCTGACTAGAGGATCAGATTTTATGGAAACAAAAAAGGGAAGAACTAGACAAATTTCAAGAAGCCCAGCACACTGTTTCATGGCTTAAAACATGCCCCTGATTTATTTGCATTGCAATAACCAAACCCTTCTTTACGCATAATCTTAAGCAGCACGATCATTCTTACTATAACAACTCCTTATTTCCCTGACTTCTTTTCTCCTCCCAGGCACCAGTTTGTAATGTCAGTGCCAAGAGGATTCATTATCTGGCATTCTGCAACCTCAAAGAGGGGATTTCAAACTCTACACTACGCATTTACATGTCTCTAGGCGCATTGCTTAAAATATATCTTTGCTAGGTTTGTCCATTTAAAAAAAAAAATGACCATTTTCTATGAAGAGGAGTTAATACAAAGGTATGTGGTTTTGTGACAGGATGGGATTTCCCTTTAAAAGAGATTCTTTTTTCATTTCACACGCTTTAATGTCCCTTTAAAATACACTCTTTCATTTCAAGTATTTTAGTCTGATATTCCTGAATACTGATACTTCTGATTGTTAAATTTTAGGCGTACCAAATTTAATGTGAATGTTCACTATGGTATAATTTTATTCACTGGATGTTTTGTATTATTTTTTAAAGTTTGCTTTTTATATTTACAAATTGGAAGCCATGTGCTCTTTAGTCTGACATAGCTGATCTTGAGAGCAATTCCTCTAGGACGGTCCAATCAAACAGCACCCAAAGCTATCATCTCTCTTTCTGCTATAGAAGTCCTTATATAAATCCTGTCTCGCCAGTGGCTTACTAAAGCTACCGCAAACATCAAGATCTTCCTGCTTACATTAATATAGCTTCATGCTTTATACATATATATATATATATATATATATATATATATATATATCAGTTTGTAGATCATTTGTCAGTGTCAGCAGGATTTTAGTTTAATCATTTATTCACCTGTTTCACTTAAGTAATAGTACTAAGTGTGACTTCAAATCAAAAACTATTGAAGATTATCTTGAAATGAGGGAGGTTCTGCAGCAGAACTCAGCAAGCTTTTCTTTCCTTTCTTTCCCTCTGTCCTTCCTTCCTTCTGCTGCTTTCTTGCTTTCATGTATTCTGTGAGTCTGCTGTCATCGCTGAGAGGTACTTGGAGTGCGAAAGTCCATCCATCCCTTCATTCCACAAATGTTTGATAAATATCTGTTACATTCCCAGACATGAATGGGAAATTTGGAATGCATTTATTAGACCAATAGGTATTTATTTTTAAATTTTTTATTAGTAGGTGCTTGTAGTACATAATGAATGTATTACTTGTGGGAAGTTAGCGTACATGCACGACGCATCTTCTCTTTACATCTCACCCTCCATACCCTTACTTTCTGTCTCTTAGTCTTCTTTCAAGTTGTAAAAGATGTGTCTCTCTGTTTCCTGTTGTCTGTCTTTTATTTTGTTCTTTTATTTATATTTTGTGTTTCTCATGTAATAAAAACCATGAAATATTTAAGCTTATATACCTAATTTATTTGAGTAAATGTTATGGATTCCATTTTCTTGCAAATGATTCAAATTTATTGTTCTTTATATTACATTGAAAGAACTTCATAGCAAACATGATCTCTGATCTCAGCAGTCACTGGGTAGTAGAAGATTCTGCCTCACAAAAGTTCTGTATCAAATGTATTATTTGTCCACTGCTGCATAACAATTATTTAGAAAACTCCCTAGTTTGTGAACTATCTTTGGAATTCAGAGAAAAAACTAAGCACAGCTAATCTGTAAACAAACAAGAAAACCTAAGAGAAACACACATAAACACACACACACACACTAAGTAATTTAAAAAGTACCCACCTTTTCAATGAGATATGGTAGCTTAAAGATGCAATCTTAGAACTCTATCTCTCAGGGGCTCTAAAATATATAGTGTGCAAACACACACACAAAAAAAGTTAAAATATTAGCAAAGATATAAATCGAGATCTTGGATATCTTACTGAAGGTAAGGTATTAAAATTGCCAACTGAAATTACATCAGACCAAACAAACAGATCACCAAAGATATAGAATCACTTTTCCTATCATATAAAATAATTACCAATCACTACCAAGAATGTAGGTTCGAATCTGTCAAATGTGGAAGGTGATGTGTTGTTCAATTGAATGTGAGCATATGTGATTATATGTCATTATCAGAGCTAGGTGGTAAAATGATAGTCTTCTCTGTTGTCTCTCATCATTTAATAAAGAATGTTGGAAATTGTGTCAGAGGCGGCCACACTATCAGCAACTTGAGTCTTAAGTTGGCCTCAGACGCCCCTCTCCTGGCCCTTCTAACCAAGAAGTTTTGCAATACATAGAGGCTAATACAAATCTCTAGAGATTAATTTTTGTTCTGTTGTTCTACTTAAGCTTTCAAAATTGCTCTGCTTGGGGGCCGGGGAGATGGCTCAGTGGAAAAAGCGCTTCCCTGGCAAGCGCAAGGGTCTGAGTTCAATCCCCGGTTCCATTAAAAAAAAATAAAAAACATTTTATAAAAAAATAAAAATAAATAAATTAATTAAATAAATAAATAAATAAAATAAAATTGCTCTGCTACTGTAACTAGCAAACTTTAATTTGGTTACCTCAAGGAACTATTAAAGGCTTTTGTACTATGGACATGACTTTGTATTTTGTTTGTTTGTTTGTTTTTGGGGGGTACTGGGGATTGAACTCAGACCCTTGTGCTAGTCAGGGAAGTGCTTATTCTACTGAGCCATCTCCCCGGGCTTTGGATAGACAGATACTTTCTTATTTTCTGTTCATTTTATTTTCTGTAGATCTTATGATGTCAAATACAAAAGTTACATGTTTTGTTATATAGGTCTTGCTTCCCTTGCTCTTAACCTTCCAGCAGAAAAGTATAAACATGAGGTATAAAAAGTAAAGCCATATTAATATACTGAGCTGTAAAAGGCTCAAGTCAACAACTTCTGACATTGCCAGTCCAATGGCTAACCTACTACTATTATGGACTCCTGGACTATATTGGATTACTTTGCAGAATTCATACACATACAACATTTGAATGGCAATGGAAAACCTATCTCTGACAAAACTAAACAAAAAAGGGGGCTATAAATGAAGGACCATATTGTAGTGAAAATACATATATATATATTTTTTTCACCATATACATGTATATATATATTTTTCCACTAAAAATAGCATAGGTGTAGAGCTACTTTCTCTTGGTTCAATGAGAAGAAGATTTGTACTAATAGTGTTTGGACAAGATATCATGTTGGAATCTTGTACTATGAATACCTACTATGAAAGCAACAATATGCAATGTATTAATTATTGTAACTGTCCTACTGACCTGTTTGGAAACTGTCTCATTGCTATTTATTTCTCAATAAAATTAATTAAAAAATCCTCACCAGAGAGATCTTCACTGGCAGGGAAAGCAGTGACTTTCCTTAGAGTAAGTTATTAAAGAGACATTTCATTTACTTACAGCCCAAGTCAACTCAGTTTCTGATCCGTAATAAATACTACTTAGTTAAGAATAAAAGAATACCATGATTTAATGGTGCCAGGTAAATAGGATATAAAAAATCAGCTGAATGCCCCAAATTTCACTTTCCTATCTACAGTCTATACAAATAGACATTGTGTTAAATTAAGCTGCATACGGAGACCTAAGAACACATAGTTCAGATGTATCAGGAGAGTACTTGGGTGCTAAAATAAGACTCTTTATAAAATTCTTATTTGAGTTTTTTCAAATATTTGAAAATACTTCCTGAAATATTTCAAAAAATGTCATGAATATCAAAAGGAATTTACTTACCCTTTTTGGCTCCTTGATGGTTATCCTGGGATATGCTCAAGGGCCACTGAAGAAGTTCCACGAATGACTTCATTACGTGTAATGGTTAATGATCATAAGTGTGACAAACAGCATTTGCAAGAGAATTTTTCTCACTTACGCAAACTCCCGTCCCTGTAGAAAACTAGATGCTTTTGCTTAAATAGTCATCTAAAGATTGAAGTTGCAATTGGAGTTGCAATTGTTGAAAAGCAAAAAATAGTCTTTCCTCTCAGACCTTTATCTAATTATCTAACACTGAAGATTATAGGAGAAAATGTTCCTCCCTTGATTTTCAATTAATATATTCAAGATCTGAATCTAATTTTCTGTATTATGATTAAAATGCCATTTTTGCCAGAGGCCTCTAAGACAAGGGCTCTCTTAAATCCTGTAAATTCAGTCTCTCTTATTAATCCTACAATCTAGATTCAACTGTTATTTTCCCACATTTTATCTATTCAGGAAGTGTGTATTCAAAACAGAGACATAAAGTAGCCTTGGTGTAAAATTAACTCCATGATCTCCAACAAGTAATGACAAATCCACTATCTAGATGCTGCACAAACCTTGTTGGAATGGGCTTTCCTACATTGAGCAAACTCTCAATGTAGTTTGTCAAGGAGTGCTGTAGTAACCCTGCCTTTGGAAGAGAAAGTAAGGAAATGAAAGGGAACAAAAGAAGTGGCATTTAATGAAGCCTTAGAAGCAGTCATAAAGGACTGCTAGAAGTTGTGAAGATACACTTTCATAACTTAGCGGTGGTACAACTGGACCTTTGGCTTTTGTCTGTTATTGGATGTTGGCTGTCTCAGCGAAGAGCCATGATTTTGCAGATTTTGGACCCAAGATAGTATTTGGAGGAAGTTGTAAACTGCATCTCCAGCTGTCGGGAAATTAAACCCTTCGTTCCTGGAAGATGACATGGGTAGTGAGCATACCATGCACCACAGGGCTCCAACTCTAATGAGATTACATTAGGTGGTACAGAAAACCTAAAACTCCATAGAAGATGTGAGTAAGTGGTTGAAGTTTGTGATGAAAGCAGGACTCGACAGTGATTGATGTCAAGGGAAATGCAACAGCACCTGTCAGAGGAACACTGCAAATATTAGGCAGTGTATACCACTTGTCAGCACTCATGTCCTCATTTAGAGAGTTGAGGTACTATTACATTTATGTCAGTGTTATTTGAAACGTGCTTGAGATTTTTCTCTTTGTTGCATTAGCCCTTGTCCTCATGCATTAAATGAGAAGAGGATCTTTTTCCAAAGAACAGCATAAGCACTCTAGACAGAGTACGTACTATTTCAAGGTATTCTTGCTAGAAGTTACTGATAAGTTTTTTTCACAAGTTCCTTGCCACATTTTTTGGCAAATACACACTGGACCCACCTGGTATTAGAGCCCTGCCGAGACTTGATAAATCAATCAGGCAATGAGATTTTGTGTCTCTAAGTCACAGATGACCAAGAAAATATTTACACTCCCAGTTTGATTATAAACATTTTGCCATACCTGATATCATCATACTTGCTTGATGACTTATGCCTGAAGGAATCAGGATCTACCCTTACCTCCTGCTCTTGTTCAAATTTGGAAAATGTGTGACAAATATTTGACAATCACAAATTATGGGGATCTGAGCAAATTCAGCCCTTGAAACTTTTGGCATTTTATGCTACCCATGGGTGCTTTACATTCAAAGCTGATGACCATGCTAATTATAGTCTTTTACGCAAACAAAAATAGGTTACAGAAATAGATAATAAATCTATATTAATTGAACATATAAACAGAAAGCCATCTGTAATACGAAGTGAATGGAAAAGAACCTTGATAGAGTATAAGAATTTTTTCATTAAAATTATGCTGTGACTGACCTGAAGAATAATAAAAATTCACTTCATAATCTGGATTTTATTACAATAAATGCCCAGTTACATTATTACACTTTTACTAATCCATTAAGCTGATGTTTGAAAATTACTTAGACTGAAATGTTAGTACAGGACATAATAAAATACCACACTGTCACTATAACATGTTGGATTTTAATTACCATTCTTATAAAATATGAATTAACGTGGTGGCAATTCACTTGAAATCTAATTAACTTGCCTTAGTTATCTTGCTGAATGCCTGCAATATGCAAATAATCTTTAGAAAGTTAACGTATTAATAAGAATATGATTATGCATTTTCCTCAATTTAATTTCTATTTAATTATGTTACTAAACTCAGTTTGTCTCCCAGCAAACCATCAATTTTGTAAAGAGTTCTGTAACAATCACTTGATCATTAGTCTTTAAAAGAAGCCTATGCCTTACTAATTCTGGGTAAGTCATAAAATGCATGTGTGTTTAATGTCCAAACCCTAATTTTCTGGCACTCTTCCCTAGTACTCTATCTGTTTTACAGACTTCTTTCTAAACAAAAAAACTTCTATGTAGAATTATGATTGACCCATGTCCTGGGCATCTGAAAAAATAAAATGAAAAGGGTAGGCAGCTTGCAGAGAAAAAGCATTTCAGAGCAAAAGCAGGTGCTAAGATCCTTGATAAAATAGGATGTTATTTGTAAAGTCTGATGTTCCATTATTTTAATATACACTGGATACACAGAATTCCATTCACCATTTAATATTCATTAAAAGCAGCTCAAATTTCCCTGCTCATATAGGAGGAAGTATCCTTGATAGCATGGGAAGCAAATTGAACATTACTTCCTCTGTCAGTGAGAGTCCCATTCCAGCTCTAGAAGTGTCACCACCTGGTTCCTAAGATAGCTGCTTGGTACAAACTTAGGAGTTTATTATTTTTGTGGCATAGAACATATGAGTGTGGCCATTATCCATTATTAAATCTAATTCTTATTCCAAAAGATTTTCCTAAGGCCTCTAGCTACAGTTATGTCTCATGTCTCCTACTTACTTGCATGTTGAGGAGAATGGAGATGGTGAAGAAGGCCCAGAAGGAAACTTTCCAGGTAAGTGATCTACACAAGATACTCTTGCCTCTCTTGCCCCTTGTTGGAAAGGTTTCCAGTCCTTCCTTGTATATATGAACTGGAATTTTATGATCTCTAGGATCCATCCGAAGCAGAATAGCAGAAGCCCCATGACATCTTTCAAAAACCTGCTTATATACTTTAACCCCTTATTTACGAAGAAATGAGTATGACATACGAATATTTTTCACTCTAGGAGCATAGAGCACAAGGACAAAGAAATGTAGCTGTGAGTTTCTGGCCCTTTATACCATCTATTGTGGAGGTGTATGGAAGATATCAGAGAGAAGATGGCAGATAATTTCCTCATTTTTAAGACCTCAAAAATAGATAGCAAAAATTAAAACAATATTGAAAAATCATGTGTTTCCTTAGAGTAACTTGAAAATTCACAAATTGAAGTCAATGAAAGGAGGTGCAGATAATTTAAATTTACATCAAGCTTTAGTTTCTATCAAATATTCTAACTGATATAACAACACTAACTCATCTGAATCCAACAGAATGACCAATGAGACACATATTCTCAGTTTATTTTTTATGGATAAGGAAGTGAAAATTCAATGAAACTAAGTGATTTGTTTAAGTTTCCCCAGTTACTAAACAAGGCTCCTAAAACATTCATTCAAAAAATTTTGAATTCCAGATCCAATTACAGCTTTTTCTATCCTCCCTAACAGAGGGGCCTGGGAATAGATTTAGGGAAACACCTTCAAAGCTCATAATTTATGTGCTTTCAGGTGTTACTTCTTTTGAGATAATGAGACATTGTTTCATCCAAAATTTGTCCCACGCCTCAGGATCAATATATGTTGGACATATGTATCAACTATAAGAAAAGATTTTGACTTTTCTTAGAGATTTAGGCCCTTCTCAAACTAATAGGTCATTTGGAATCCAAGTGCCTAGAAGACAGCAATACTTGCCAGAGAATTAGGAATAAGGCCTATGATGACACAGCAATGAGGCATGCATCAGATGAGACTCTGCTTCTGCTCCTTGCCTTTCACAGAAATGTTCTGGAATATATGAGAAAGACAAAGGCCCACACATGCATGTATACATGTACATCAGCTGAACACTAAGAATATCATCTACAATGAATCATGTTGTAGGCCACATGGAAAAACAGGCACATCCTGTAGAACAGTGTCTGGAAGATTTGTTTATTGATTTCAACAAGAAAAACTCTGAGGCCTTAAAGGTAACTTACTTGTCCGATATCAGTTATCTCCCTGAACAAGAAGGTGTATAAGAAATAAGTGGTAGGATTTGAAAGTATGCTGTTTCAATCCAGAGTTTATTTGTGATGATTTTATACCCTACCTTCTTGATAGTTGGAGAACAATAGCAAAAACAGTAGACTCATGAGAAATAGATAAATAGATAGACAGATAGACACACAGATAGATAAATGGATGTTAGGTAGATAGATATCCCAAGTGCATACATCTATGTCAAGTTTAGTTTTTTACATTTAGCTAAATATAGATCATAATTATCCAAAGGAAGTATGACATCATGCTTATCAGAAGGAAACATGTTTTTAAGTAGACAAAATAGTGTAACCGTTTTTAATGGATAAACCTCAGATATGTAGACAGATATCAAATATATCCATAGTATTAGTATTTCATGAAGGGGTCATTTAATACAACAAATGCCTACAAAGGCTCTTTAGGTTAAAGAAAATACAAAATAAGATTAAGAAAAAATCTAGAAAATGGGGCTGGCCTGATAGCTCAGCGGACTAGGGCAGAGGGTTCAATCACAGGCATGCAGTGTCGGCACGGGCCCCCGAGGTGCACTGAGATGCAGATTGAGACTGGCTATGGTGGTGCGGGCCTGAAATCCCAGCACTTGCGAGGCTGTACACAGGAGTCACTATGAGTCCAGTCCATGTAGTGAGACCCTGTAGACCCTGTCCTAAAGAAAAGAAAAAAAAAAAAAAAAAGAAAGAAGAAAATAGTCTAGAAAAACCATTTAAACATTTAGATCCACAAGTATTTTGGTGGAATTCAACAGAGATGACACTTTGAGTATCATAGAAAAGTGGTTAGTGGATCACACTTTTACCCTCATTCATTTTTGTTACATCTCTCTTTTGGAAAGGTCAACATGTCTTTCTTACTTTTTTTTTTTTCCTCCTGAAAAAACATTTTCATGATCTGAAACTTGAGCAGAGTTTGTTGTACTAAAGCAGAACACAAAGGTCTGGGTAAAATCTTCTACAACTCTCTGATGATATTCTCCATATGTGCAACCGAGCTCTTCATCCCTTCTCCTGATGTAGAATCCAGTGAGGGAAACCGAGGCCAATGAGCTCAGAGAAAATCTGTCCTCTGGTTTCAAGAGAACACTCAAGAGCCGATGGCACTTTTCCAGCTCCCCTCCCTTCTGTATCCCAGGAGCGGGTGTGCTCTGAAGGTACAAAGCTAACCTCCGCCTTGACCCAGTGGAGGGTTCTGTGGACAAGAGATTCCTGGCAAGGTATGTTAGATATAGAGGATGAATGAGAAATCACGTCTGGCTGACTAAAAATCACTGAGGTCCTATGATTAGTTTCTGACATCTCATAGCCTCCTCCAAAAAAAAATTAAAATGAAGATCACTAGTTTGGAGATACAGGGTTGATACTGTATCAACTCCAGCTGGAGTTCCAAATATATTAATTTGTGCAGCGATTTTATGCCTTTGTAAAACTTACTGTGGTGTAAAGCCCTACACCACATATAAATATTTCACAGACTTCCTATTAGAAAATCCACAGGTCTTCCTCAGAGGAATTGTGCTCCTTTATAATTGGTATTACTTAAAGATTTCATTGTATTGTCCTGAAGGTAAGTCCACAGGACTCAAAAAGAATATCACAAAGCAAATATTAACACTTGTTTCGAGAATTCTAATTTTTATTAAAATATGCTTGCCTCCAGCATGCCCTTTAAGTTTAATGTCATTTCTTTTAAAACCTAGGCCAGTGGGCTCATGCTTATTTGCATGCTAAATAGCAGCTAAAGACATTTTGTGCTGGTATAAGGTTTTTAACTAATTAATGGAGCAAGCATAGATGATCTTTCCTTAGAGAAGAATTGCTTACTTTCATCATTGTTACCACTGAATGGTATACTTTGCAGTAGTTCTTTCTGTTCTGTTTTGAATATATTTCTAGAAGACTAACTAACTGTGGTTGGCAGTAGCTCTATTCAATTATGGAAATATTCCAAGGACTATATGTACAGTAGTGACACTGAGCGGGGAGGTGAAAGATCCTGAAATGATCTTTGTGTCATGCCAGGATTTTGAAATAATTATATTCTTTCACAGCTCTTCAGCCTGATACATCAAAAATTTTAGAACACCTTGATTATAGAATTGCTAATATTATTTAGAGATATGCAGAAAATTAGAATGGACTGTGGGAGATGAAATGGAAGAAAGATGAGGTCAAATACTAAATGCAGGTCAGCAAAGGGTAAAGAGTTAAGATGTGGTTCATAGTAGCTCAGATGTAGAGGGTTTGCATATTTATTCTTTTTAATTTGTAAGAGTCCCACAAAATCACAAGTTTTTTTTAAATAGGCAATATTTCACTGGAGTTATTTCAATGTCCTGAAATATACACAAATGCACATAAACTCATTTTAGTTTGGTATTTTCTAATTTCAGTGATCAAAGCAGCTTGTCTATTCTGCTATGTCTCCTTAGAAGCTGATCTTAGTAATTAGGAAAGCAATTGCAATTCTTAGCCTACATGGTTATTTTAGAACATAGTAGTACAAATAAAAAACAGAAATATATTATTTTTCTGGACATTTTATTTCTTGAGCATTTTGACTCCATTCTATCCTAGGTGTAGTGGGGTTAACAGTGGTCAACAAAGAACTACACAATTTCAGATATTCTCAGTTCCTTGTGATCTGATGTTTTTTCTATGTTCCCTGTAATATCCTGTAATGCAGCGAAGCTGCAAAATTGCTAGAAAAACAGGACAAACAGGTTTCTCCTGTGTGCAGAGAATCAGGTTTGCTTACATATGTATGTATGTATGTATTGTATGTTTGGTAATTAGATTCTACAAATGACATTTCAAAGGAGAAAACATACAGAGATCTTTATACAACTTCAGAGCCATCTAGGCAAGAATTTACTCCATGAAAAGCATTAAAAACTAAAAATCACATGTTGAGCGAATGATGTTCAAGTCTTTGATATGCATCTGTACATGAGAAATCAAGCACTTCACCATACAGAAAAAGAAGTCTGTTTGCTAGCCCTTCCTTCCAACATCTCCTGCAAGCCTTTCTTTTGTGACTACACAATCTTCAGATGGAAGCATTTGATTTCCACAGCACCAGCTCACTCCTCTAGGATTTGACATTTGGGGAACTCAGTTTTATCACTGTGTCATTAAAGCTGGATAGTTTAAGAGCATATGATCTATTTATTTTCTTACTTATTTACCTTATTTGTTTTTCTCAGATCTGAATGCTCAGATTTAAAAAAAACAAAAACAAAAACAAAAACAACAACAAAAACAAACAAACAAACAAAAAAACCTGTCTGTCTTTGGGGAAAGATTTCTTTTGTTTTACTTTGTTCTGTTTTTATGTATTTGGTATAGGGACTCACTATACAGCTCAGTTTCGTAGTGATCCTCCTGTCTTCAGCCTCCCCAGCACTGGGATTACAGGTGTGCACTACCACACCGAGTCTTCTTGCCCTCCTCAGCATGCCTGGGGTGGGGCCAGCCCTGAGCTTGCATAGGCAGGTACTTAGGTCGCCAAGATATCACATCAGCCCTATTTTGTTTTGTTTTTGAGACAAGAGCTCACTAGATAGCACAGGCTGGTCTTGAACTCACTTATGTAGCCCAGGCTGAACTTTAATCTGTGGCAATCCTCCTGCCTCAGCAGGAGTGGGATTATAGGCTTGTGCCACTATAATGACTGTGGAAAGATGTTTTTCTGTTACTGGGTATTGAACCTAGGGCCTTCACACTAAACTATATGCATATGCCATTTATTTGTTTATTTGTTTATTTAATTATTTATTTAGCCTTATTGTGAAACAAGATCTCACAAATCTTGAATTTGTAATTGTATTGCCTCAGCCTCTCAAAATTCTGGTCAAAATACATTTTATTAGTTTAATTCAGTATCTAAGACTATTTAA
This sequence comes from Ctenomys sociabilis, assembly GCA_004027165.1. NCBI lineage: Eukaryota > Metazoa > Chordata > Mammalia > Rodentia > Ctenomyidae > Ctenomys > Ctenomys sociabilis. The sequence goes on along the minus strand of PVKA01000666.1, from coordinate 152,937 downwards.
CACTTTGGAATTTGAATAGCTAAGTAGCTCCTTTGTGATTGAATTAATGTATTATCTTTATATTTAATGAAACCTTACAAGAAATTCTTAGAGGTTCAATGTTACTTGGGAACTGACAGACATGCTGAAGAGTAGAAGCAGCACATGCCCCTTCAAGCCCTGCAGAGCCCCCACCTTGCAGGGATTTCCACTTGCTGCTCTATTTCTGTTACTCAGAACGCTGAGTGACACATAAAGGCACTCAGCAATACGTGTTGCATAAATGAATGAACAGGAGAATGTGCAGTTTCCCTTCAAAAACCCTATGCACAAGAGCATTTCTGGTCCTATCGACTTCATCAAAGCTCTGGATTTGAACAGCCATGTGTAAACATAATAGGAGGTGCCTCTTTGCCTCTTTTTGTCTGTCTTCTCTCTATATTACCAATCAGAGAACTCTTTCAGAGACTTTTTTACCAGGGTCGCTTTATGTAAAACTCTGCTATTCCACTTACCAACTAATGTATGAATTTGAATCATTAAAGAAGTAATATGAAACTTACTGTATTCCTTCTTTCTTCTTATCTAGGTTTCAGTTATAGCAGTCTGCCAAACAAATCAACATCAAACCAATGTGTCTTTTAATTTAGGAGATAAGCCTCCAGACTGAGACCCAGAGAAATGGCTACTTAAAAAATAGGTGGGTGCGGGCCAGGGAGATGGCTCTGTGGAATGAGTGCTTCCAAGGCAAGTGAAAAGGCCTGACTTCACTCCCCGGTTCAGCAAGAAAAAAAAAAGGTGTGTGCATACAGTAAATTATTTAAAAGAATTATATTTCACTAGGAGTGACCATTATAATAATGATAGCTCCATTTTGCAAGGAAGTTCAGAGTTCGTTAGAAACTAACCTTAAAAAAAAGTGCTTCTGTAACTTTGGTGCGGACTGCCTTTCTGCCAGTCAGTCCAGCCTACATGGGTTCTCTCTCTCTTTAAGGCATACCAAAGGCAAATGCTGATAGCAATAATTAGTTTCAGAAGAAGAATGAAACTAGGATACTGAAGAATCCTATCAGTTATCCCATCAGTGAGAACCTGTTTTTTGCTTCTGGTATAAAGGATTCTTTTCACTATTAATAATAACCACCCCCTTGTTTCTATTGTTTATTTGGTATGAAAAACTATACTCTAATAACTTGCTGAGTGAAAACTAACAAATGTCATGCTGACCATTGCTTTTAATTTAGTTTCCTATCGAACAGTATAAAATTAATGAAACAATCTTTGCTAAAATATGAGTAATAATAAAGGAAGACACTCAGATTAGTGCTCTGGAGCCCACACTTAACTGCACACAAGTGTCACCTGGAGAATTTCTGGAAAATATTACTTCGTAGGCACCACAATCAGGGAATCTGATTTTTTCTATGTTGGAGCCTAAGTAATAATAGTTTCCCCCAAAGATCCCCAAGTACTTATTACAGGAGGATTTAGAGGTCCTATTTGGAGTTGACAGTAAAGTGAAACAAGTGTTTATTTGATTTAGGACATTTCTGTCACCAATTGTCTGATCTTAGCCATGCCATATCTCTGCCTATAAAAGTAGATGCAACAATGCTAACTTTAGAGTTATGTTGAAAAATGTATTTGATATGTAGAACTCTAATATTCAATATAAATTCAGCCACCCTAATACTTGCATCTTAAATGGTTATTCAGATTATGTTAAATGATTTAAATTAGAAAAGCTTAATAGTAACAAGCTTTGCCAACCCAAGAGAAGGTTTTATCAAATCTTATAGGCTTTTAGTGACCTCCCTAAAACACTAAACTGATGGAGTTGTTTTCTTTAGTGCTCTATGAATTGCTTTCCAGAGGCTGCAGCTAATAAAACTGAATTTTATTTTAAATTTACTTTTACCTAGGTGACTCTCAATTCTGTGTCTTCCCCATCAGACTTGTTTCCCCTGGTTAAAATGGGGTTTTAAAATGCTGTGGGTCCTCAAAGGAGATTGTACTTGGAATGCAATATCTGTTTGTTATACCCATTGCTGGCTTATGAAGCTAAACTGCAACAGGGAGTCCTTAGAATATACTATTGTTTGCAATGATAAACTGTAGAATCATGAGGATGGAGAGAAATCCTGGGAAGGGCCAGAGGATAGGATGAAGCCTTCAAAGGTAAACATTCTGAATTGATTACTAGAACTCTTCCTGGTGGGAGGAGGTAACATAACTGGGAAGAAAGATAGAATTGGCCAAGGAAATATAAAGTGTATTTGAATTTCATTAGGAAAAGCTTATGTGATTACTTCTTGAAGGCTTGATGTACAGGTTGGAGATGTACAATCTTTGAAACTCCAGCCTAGGAAACAATCAGACCTCATGGTGTGATTTCTGCCTAGTCCCTGAGAAGTTTCACATACAAACCAATGACCTGTAAATTTGCTTGAATTCTTACTCATGGCCACAGAAATAAAGTTGAGGCCTACGTACCATTTGTTTGGCACATACCATAAGGACTGAATCCAGAGAATTCCCGGGCAGATTTCTGCTAAAGAAACACTGTAATGGTTTGGGTCTAGTTGTCTTCCCTAAAGCCTCATGCAGACAACGGGAAGACTCCTGGAGATTGTGATTAACTCATGATCCACTGGGATTATGGGCGTGAGTACTACATCCTGGGGCAGATAGCCTCAATGCAACTTAAGGGAGACAGACTTGTACACTGCCATTGTTGCTGCTGTCCCTTTCATTCACTCCCTTGCTTTTTGCTAATGCCATGCAAGATTGCTCTGTGCCATGTGCCCCTCCGCCTTGGAGCCAGCTGAGTATGGACTGAAATCTCCAATAACTGTGAGCTAAATAAACCTCTTCTTCCTTCATTTTGGGTGTCAGATATTTGTCCCAGCAATGAGAGAAGAGTAATTGAGACAAACACAAAAGAAAATTTCCAATATAGAGACAAATGCATTGTATTTATTTCTCTATCTGGCTGAAAGCTATACTTAAAACATTCTTGCTTCCAAGTGAAGCTTTGAACCGGAGAGTTGTACATCAATTACACTCTGCCTGAGTCCAAGAACCATGCAGTATATAACCTTTGGTGATCTCACATAAAAGTCATTAATTGTTGCTAGGATAATTTTAGCATTGAATGCCTTTATGTGAACACCCCCGCTCCACGTTTTGAGTGAATGTCAGGTTAATTTTAGGACCAATAAAATATATTTATGCATGAAAAGTCATAGAAGGATATAGACACGTGGTCTTGAAACTATGTATGCAATAAATAGCCCCTTTGAATGAATCATCCTACGAAATAACTGTTATTTCTATTCTAGGACTTCGCTGATCCACATTTGCTTTGAGCTACATATTTCAACATTGCTGACATCTAGAAATGCAGTGAATAAGCTGTTGCTGTTACATCTGCCTCATCTCACTCTCACTCTTTGCCTCAATTCCAAGGCATGCCATCCATTTCGCTCCAGATGTTACACAGGTTCTTCTGATTATCTTTTGGCCAGATGACCATACTTGGTGTCAGAGACAGTCTTTCAGCAACTTCAATAAATAGACTATCAAAGGAGATGCCAACGTTAGCCAAGGATGAGGCAAAGTTGGGATTTTCTGCCAAGCTCAAGAGATTGGAAATCCTTTCTGAAAGATGATGAAGAGCAGGACCTTCTGACTCCCAGTGCTGTTCTGGTGCCAGCCACATGCTTAGTGGAGCCAGGCTGCTAGCGCATGCCTTTCCAGGGAACTTTACAGAGAAACATGAGAAACAGCACATCGAGAGCTTGTTCTAAAATGATGTTTTTTGGGAAGGGGTAGTATAATCCTCATGGTATTCAAATAGCATGTGTTTTATGCACAAGCTAAAGTAACAACATCATGAAACAAAAGCCAGTTTCTAGTCTTTATTTATACCCTGAAAGTGGTCCACATTGTTTCCAAAATAACTGCTCAAAAGAAAATATTAGGGTAGCAGTCTTGCACTTCTCTGCTGACATAAAAATCAGGACAGTATAGAAAATGAAATCCATATACAATGTCAGATGCAGAAAGGATGCCTTATTCTATTTTCTGTTGCTATAACAAAATACCTGATGGTGGATAATATATCAAGAAATTTATTTGGCTCCTGATTCTGGTGACTGTATAATTCAACCTGCAAAGTGTCAGTGTGCTGGCAAGGATCCCTAACTCCATCACATGGCTAAGACATGAAAAGGGAATGAGCCATGGGCAACAGGAGATTCAGAGAGCTGTGAAGATCCTTTATAACAAATCATTTTTGTGAAAATTGTTCAGGTTCTGTAAATATTAGCTCAACCACTTCTGAGGCCTTAGCTTTAATGACACAATTTTCCTTCTCTTCCCTTCCATCCTGTCCCCTTCCTCCCTTCCCTTCCATTTCCTTTCCCCCTTCTCCTCTCTCTCTCTCTCTCACTCTCTTTCTCTCTCTCTCTCTCTCTCTCTCTCTCTCTCTCTCTCTCTCTCTCTCTCACACACACACACACACACACACATGTATGTGTGCGCGCACACACACACAAATCTATTTAAAGGTTGTATCACTTCTCAACATTCAACATAACTATACTGGGCACCAACTTTCCAGAACAAAGAAATAGATGACTCAGAAGGACAGAAACTCCTGACAATTTTTTTGTACCCTTGGAAATAGATTTCAGCTCTGGTCAAGTTGTTCTACTTCATAGAGATTAAACTGGTTTATGAGCTTTACTCTCCAAATTCTCCATACAGTTTTAAAACTCCCTAGTTCCTTACTTTCTTTTCTCCTTCCTTATTCCCCCTTTTCCCTTTCCTTTCTGTTCATTCTCTTCTTTCAAATTTGTTTTCTACCAAGGATGCTTATGGTGGGCCTCAAGCCCAACACTAGCTATGTAGTTCTCCAAGTACAGCCCTATCACAGCAGCATTTTGCCAAAATTTAAGTACTTGTACTCTCCTCAAATGTGGTGAAGCAGAAAGTGTGTGTGTGTGTGTGTGTGTGTGTGTGTGTGTGTGTGTAAGGGACTACAGCCCAGCCATCTGTGTTTTATCAATAGCCCCTGCTGTTTCTAATATAAAGTTTGAGAACCTCTACTTTAGGCTATTTTTTCCTTCTCCCCAATACTGCACCCTCCCTGTATGAGAGCTCTTTGAGTCCACACCTAAATAGTTCTGGACAAGTTATTCATAAAATGTCAGGGGCTCAAGGGTAGACTCTGAAGTTGTGAGGCTCTGAAATAGAGTATTGGCAGAGCCAACTGGACTATGTCATTTGATCCAAGCCACTATTTTTCCTCTCTTATTCCGTAACATAGTGATAATAATGATGGCTGCCTCAAAGGTCTTTGTGAAAATTTTATGATATTATTTGTATCCAAATAATGATAATCACTCACGATTTACATCTTGGTAGTGTTACTATTTTAACTAAAAAAGGTACAAAGAATAACATAAAATTCAGGGATTCACTGAGACAAGTAGGCAGACTACCTCTCAAACATTTTCACAGTCTAATCCCACGAAATCAATGAATATGTCACTTTATATGGAAAAGGGAACTCTGCAAATGTAATTTAGAATACCAACCTTGAGATGGGAGAGAAACAGATTTTGACACAAAAATAAATGCCTTGGATCCTCACCTCAGAAAGCACACAGGCCCAGCATGTGAGTGGGACTGACTGTTGGTCTGCTTGATCCTCATTCCACCCTGCACCCAGGCCAGCCATGTGTGTGGAACTTTCTCCGTCATATAGGACAAGTGTGGAATGCTGAAGAAGAACTCCCTGCAGAGAGGCTAGAGACAAGACCCAGCCAGCTGATCCAGGAGCAGAACAGCTTGCCAGAGTGGCACAGCACGTTTACTTCAAAGAGCTGCAACAGGAAGAAATGGAGCACAGCAGGCAAACCCAAGTCACACCCACCTGGACAAGTTTGAACTTGGTAGATCTGGACCTGGTGCTAAGGTAATAACTGCACCTAAGCTCTACACCCAACATCAGAAGACAGTGCTACATAAAATGAAAGAGAGAAGGAGCAAAATGCATTCTCAGGCCCTGAACCCATCCAGAAAAAATGCAGGAGACACCAGCATAGAAGAAATTGGAAATCACACACCTGGAAATTGGAAATCTCTGAAATAATAGAGTCTGCAGAAAGGCAGAGAAGAAATCAGATCAGAAATAATTTCTGAAGTAAAAAAAGAAATAATTATAATGAAAGAAGTACTAAGTGCTTCTAAAGAAGACACTGATTTAAAAAATAGAGGAGAGTAGACAAATGACGAAATCTTTGAAAGAGCAACATAGGAAAAAAACAAGACGCATGAAGCAGATTCAAAATGATATACAGGAAATCAAAACCTCAATCGCAAGCTGGCAAAATCTTTTGAATGAAAGTGAAAATAGACTTTCAAGCCATGAAGACATCATTTCAGATAGTAAAAAGATAAGCAAAGATCTCTTAAAAACAACTAGAATGGGGGCCAGGAAGATAGCTCAGTAGACTAAGCACTTGCTTGGCAAATGAATGATCTTAAGTTCAATTCCTGGTACATAAAAAAAAAAAAAAACAAAAAAAACACACACAATTAGGATGCATGAAAAAATAATTCAACATGTGCAAGATGAAGCAAAGATGAACAACATAACACTAATAGGCATCAATGAGAAAGAAGGAGTCAATACAAATAATATAAAAAGAATACAGGCAGAAGTAGTAGCAGAAAACTTTCCAAATATGGAGAAATAATCTGACATTCAGGTAACTGATGTATATAGAACTCCAAATAACATCAACCCAATTAAAACCACTCCCAGACATATAATAATCAAGATCCCAGACATTCAGCACAGGAAAAGTATACTAAAACCCTTTAGAGCAATGAAACAGATCACATTTAAAGGAAAACCCAAAAGAATAGTGGCAGATTTCTCTTCACAAACCATCAAGTCAAGAAGAGCATGGTGCAAAGTACTTCAAGTCTTGCAAGAAAACAAATTCCAACCCAGCCATGTTTTGCAAAACTCTCTTTCAGGTTTAATGGAGAAGTGAAATACTTCCATGACAAAGAACGACTAAAGAATTTCACAGCAAAGCCAACGCTACACGGACTACTCAAAGATATTCTAGAGAGGGATCAAGCGACTAGTCATGAATAAGAATGGAAAGAACCATGCAAGGGCAAGAAATTGAACACAGAAGAAAAACAGGTGTACAACAGCAGTCTTTCAATTATTCTTTTGTACACAGCAAAAAATTATATCCATCAGCACACACTACAAATGGACTTAGCCTGCACACTGTGGGTCATGATTCTGGCCAGGTGTACAGGGTGGATATCAAAGAAATAACAGTAGCTCAGTGCTACAAGTGACACCTGGCCTTCCGCATCATGGACACTGCTCACATTCACCACATACTAGAACTTTGTGTGATATCCCAGAGTGTTGGAAGTACTGATCATATGTTTGCCATTCCAGTATTTACCTTATGTTTTACTCTTAGTAATTCTTTACTATCATGAAAACATTTTTAGTTGATATTTTTGTCTGTATCAACCTAATAAAATATTATGTGAGTTATCTGAATTGGTCACAGATTTGTACATATGATACACTACATTCTGGCCTCTTAGTTGGACTCACAATTTAATTTAATTTAATTTTTTTGAAGAATAGGGGATTGCAAGCCGGGTGTGGTGGCTCATGCCTGTAATCCCAGCACTTGGGAGGCTGAGGCAGGAGGACTGTTGTGAGTTCGAGACCAGCCTGAGCTACAAAGTGAGCTTAAGGCCAGCCTGAACTGCATAGTGAGACCCTGCCTCAAAAAGACAAAAAAAAAAAAAAAAAAAAAAAAAAAAAAAAAAAAAAAAAAAAAAAAAAAAAAAAAAAGAGTAGGGGATTGCACTCAGGCGCTTGTGCTTCCCAAGGAAGTGCTTATTCTACTGAGCCATCTCCCCAGCCTCCCTAATTTTAATTTCTGTATACTGTTTTGAAATTAATTAAATTTTGAATCAATTAATAATTAATTTTCTGAATATTGTTTAATTTTAATTTTTGTTTTATGATGTATACTATTTCTTTGACTTAAAATCTACTTATAAGACATGCTATGATATTTTCTCCTAGTATTAGAAACTTTAGTATGAGTTTGGAACCTGGGAGATAGCTCAGTAGAAGAAGCACCTGCCTGGCAATTGCAAGGTCCTCAGTTCAATCCCTAGTTCTGCAAAGCAAGCAAACTTTAAAAAGTGTATTTCCATTTTCCATTGACTATAGTTTTTCCTTGTCTTTTACACACACACACACACACACACACACACACACACACACACACGCAAAATGTAAATATAGTCAGACATAAGATTGATTCTGTTTTGTGGAATTCCTCAATGACCTTTTAAATGGGTTCACTGAATATAATTATAGTTTACATAGTGCTGCATAACTACTATTTTGAGAGCTCTTTATTCTTCTTCCAGGACCACAAAGCAACTTCTCTTGCCTTCTGGATTATGGTCCTTGTTATTTCCTATATGCTGCATCTGGAGGGTATTAGAATATTTTGACTTTGTATAACTGGAAAACATGTTGCTTTTAGTTTACAAAGGTATGTTTGTTGACCATAAAATTCAATGAAGAAAGATCTTTTTATTTTAGTCCTTTGAATAAATAAGTGCAGGTTCTTACACACTGGCTCTTTTCTAATGTGGAATAATATGCTATTTAATTGTGTTCTTCCATAGGTAATATTTTTTCTATGTATATGCTTTTTTTCTTTACAATTAGTTTTGGACAATTTTATTTTTGTGTATCTTGGTATGATTCTATTCATATTTCTTGTGCAAAAGTTTCATTTTTCTTGGAAATGTGGTGCTATAATTTTAATTAAATTCAGAAACTTTAAATATTTTTGCCTACCTCATTCTACTTTTAGAATTTTAACTATAGGAATATAAGTTTCTTGATTTTGACACAGAATGACTATTATATGACTGATCTGTAAAATCTTCATGTTTATGTTAGACAATTTTATTGTTATACTCATTTAAGTTTGTAAATAATTTTTCACAATGTTCAGTCTATTATTAATCCCATGTATATATTCATTTAAGAATTGCTTTGCTAAAATTCTGTCTATATCATATTTTTAACATTTAATTTTTTTGTAGAATAGGGGATTGCACTCAGGCCCTTGTCTACAATTTTTACTTTGTTATATAATTACTATTGATTTTCAATAAAGTTAATAATGAGTTAAAAAACAGATGCCGAAATTGCTGAGAACATTTTCCAGCTGTGCTTAGAAAGACGTGTGGAAGGAGAGGAGGATTAGAGAGACGCTGCTGTGTTGTTGGCTGTGAAGGGGGAGGAAGAAGGATGAGGTCAGGAGACTGGGAAATGCTGCAGTTGGAAGGCAATGAAAGTCAGACACGGTGGCATTCACCTGTAATCCCAGTGCTTGGGAGGCTGAGGCAGGAGGATCGTTACAAGTTTGAGACCAGCCAGAAGTACAATAGGAGCTCAGAGCCAGCCTCAGCTGCATAGCAAGACCCTGTCTTAAAAGGACAGAAAAGGAAAAAGAAAGAAGAAAATCCAGAAAATACATTGCCTTTCACAAGGTCTAGAAATAAATGTACATTTGATTACACCTTGATTTTAGCTTGGTGAGACCCATATAAGGACTTCTGGTGTACAGAATTATAAGATAATAAATTTGTGTTTTTAAAGTCCCTTTGTGTAATTTTTCAAGGCCGAAAGAATTAGAGTGCAATTTTTTTTTTTTTTTTTGGTGGAACCGGGGATTGAACTCAGGCCCTTGCACTTGCCAGGGAAGCACTTATTCCACTTGAGTCATCTCCCTGGCCCCAGAAAAGTAATATATTGAGTCACTGAAAAAATATTTGCATAGGTTTCCCTTCATCTGTACCAAAATACAAGTAACAAGTACTTATGAGGCCTCTTGTGTATCACATATCTTGTCCTTAGATAATTTCAAATTTTCTCTTGCCTAACAGTTTTGCCTGCTAAAAACACCTGCAAGGCTACATCGAGCCTTCTTCTTCATCCTTTCTTTATTCACAAGGAAAGAAGAACTAATGAGCTTTGCATTCATGAGAGAACAAGCAAAGGACTTGGATAATCCATACAACAGAAAAGCAGCTGCTGAATAATTAATTGTAATTTAATTCTGCTTTGAGCTTTTTATCTAAAACAAAGATATAGTGTATTGTAGGGCACTTAAGCCAAACAGCAATACATTCTACTTCAAAATTATTCTTGGAAGTATTTTTAAAAGACACCCAAATGCATTTTATTGTAATTTCTATTTAATTTGTAGAACGTAATCTACTACTGCTGATGGTACTCATCATGCTGATCACATTTGTTATGGTAACGTAGTCTTGTGATAGTTCTGATGGTGAGAACCAACGTATACAACAATGGCAAATGTAGAGACTGACTTTTTTCTGTATCTAGGACAGGCTCTGCAGGGTCTTTAGGCTCTCACTACAGAGATCTGACTCAAAGTAGTCCTCCTATTTTCAGCTTCCCGAGGGCTGGGATCATAGGCATGCGGCACCACACCCACTCTCAGTTGCTATCTGAGCCCGCCCCAGGGGCAGGGCTAGCAAGGCAGACCAGGGATCAAACCCAGGCTGCTGGGTTCTACCTAAGCAGGCAGTTTAGTCTGCTGAGCTATCAGGCTGGCCCAAGACTGACTTTTTAAAAGACTGTTTTAGAAATCATGAAAATAATATACTGATGTTAAACATATATGGTGCTTATTAGATTTTGGTAACACCAAGTGAAAGAAAGAAAAAGGTTTCATATTATCTTTATTTCTTTTTAAATATAATAATCTACAAAAACAAGCACAGAAATACGTTTAGAAAGAAGCATAGTAATACATTTGAAACTTGTACAAAAGATTCATGTTTCCTATAATGCATACATTAACTTTTAAAACATCAGGATTCTTTTAAAAAATCAAAAGAAACAAGTGATTAACGTAGTCTGTTGTAGTAGAATTTTATATGTAATGATTTTAGATTTTGTTGTAAAACTTGGGTTGTGTAAAATTTAATGATTTTAAGAACTTTGATTAAATTTTTCTTGAGGAACAAATTTTAATGGCATAAAGACTAAGTTGAGCAATAGATGTTTAGATCTACAGAGTGCATTCTGTGAATCGATGTATTGATATATTAGTAATCACTTTTTTCACTTACAGAATGTAGTGTTTGCTTGATCATAATTTAGTTTATTTTTTAAATTTTTTTTGTATGTGGCTGGCTGAGCCCTCCCTGGGGGCAGGGCTGGCATGGCATGTGGTGCCAGGTTTCAAACCATGGTCTCTGAGGTTGCCTAAGCTTGCCTAAGCAGTTGCTTTAGATTTCTGAGCTATCTTGTCGGCACAGTTTATCTTTTGAGATCTTGATTTTTATGTACTGTCAAGTTTGGCAAGAGGCTGACTATATGACTAATATGGAAATCTTCATTTACTTTTTTTGGGAGTAGGTACTATATGAATACTATATGAGCATATGTGTGTGTGTGTGTGTGTGTGTGTGTGTCTGCATGTAGTGCTTTCATGTTTTAGGAATTGATTATCATTCATAATTTAGGTACCCTTTAGTATCTACGAATACAATTTTTAGCTATGTATCATGAATTTCTTATTTAGCTATTATTAATTATGCTAACGATCATTTGAATTTCACTGATAATAAAAATTTCAGGAAGAAATGCTCTTCTAAATGGGAAAAAGTGAAATAAAGTACAATGCCAAAATGTTAAAAGTTTAAAGAAATTGCTTTTATTATATTCATGATAAACATTGACTTATTTATTCATTTCTTTTTAAGACAGAGTCTCACAATGTAGTTCAAGCTGGTCTTGAACTCACTACCTAGCTCAGGATGGTCAGGAACTTGAGGAGATCCTCCTTTCTCCAACTCCAAAGTTCTGGGAGTACAGGCATGTGCCACCATACCCAGCTATACACTTTTACACTTTTGATAACTTTTCTAAAGAATGCCTCATAGTTCACCATAACATTAATGAACTGCTATAGAAAGCATTTGAATTTAAACTGTTATTTTGGCTCACAACAAAATATAAATCTTTGATTCAATACAGACTACAGCTATTGTTCAGGAACCTCTCAGAAATGAATCAGCTCTCAGAGAGATTTACATGTTAAACATAGCAGTTAAAACATGAAACATCTATCCACTTTCTTCACACAACCTATCACCAGGCTAGGTCTCAATGGCTCCATATCTGAAACAAAAATCAAAAAACAAAACAACAAAAAACTTTTGACTGACTCTTGTAGACTAATTTTGCAGGTTATCTGGCCAAGGTCAAAGTAAAAGAATTTTCAAGATGCATCAGAAAGTGCAAGTGGCTGGGGAGATAGCTCAGTAGAATAAACGCTTCCCTGGCAAGCACAAAGGCCTGAATTCAATCCCAGCTTAAAAAGAAAAATAAACTGCAACAATAAGTTTTATTAGGCAGAGATTTTACAGCACACTCAAGAATGGAGGGAGGACATTTAAACAAATAGGGGACATTAGTTTGGCCCTGGAAACGTATACTTCCTTTAAAGATGTAGAAAACCCAGGCATAGTTCCCACAGCCTCGGGAAGGGTGGTAACCTGTTTTATAGTTATCGATTTTTTTTTAAATAAATGTAAACATTCTTTGTCTTCTCTCAACCTGCACCTTTAACTTAAGATGAGGCTTGTCTGTCTTAATATTTCGATTAATTAAGCCAATTTATGGACTTTTTAATTAATGAGTAATTTTGTATGTAACAGAATTGGGAGGAAATTTAAACAAATGGAAATGGATATTCTTGGATAGCTTCAGCTTATTCCTGGTGTTGCCTTCTCAGAAGTATAATTTTTAGTTATGATTTCTATGTCTCCTTTCTATTTATCTTTTATGTCTTCTATCCTACCTCACTGATCCCCTTTGACTTTGATTCCTTGCTGTTTCTTATATTTATGTTATCTATTATTAAAATCTCGTTATATTCATGATTATGTTTATAGTTGAGAGGTGGTACATGAGTATAACATATTTTCATTCTGTTTTGCCCCTTTATCCTTGAGGAAGTTCAGAAGGCCTAATATTATGTCTTCTTGGAACTACTTCAGGCTTTGGAGGTGTGTGGATCCATCCTAGCCAGGGATTGATTTCTCATCCTGACGAATTTAAAAGAGGAATACGAATATTGAGTTTCATTATTCAAAGAACTGTCATACTTTGACAGTTGGAAAGACAGAACAAAGACTTTGGCAAGTCATTGACACTTAAGCTTCATTTTACAACTTCATTAAGCAAGCAGAGCCCAGAAATTAACAGTATGACATTGATAAATAGTGGCTGAAAAAAATGTGTTGCTCATTGTTCTATCTTTAATATTAACCTTGACTGTTGTGGATATAACTCAGTGGCATAAGTGCCCGGCACAAGTGCAAGGTCTTGAGTTTGATCCCTAGTACATAAATAAATAACCTTTTTAAAATTTTGAGGTATTTACCTAAATATTACAGGTGGAGTTTAAGAGAACATGGACTCCTCCCTGTTTTTCCCATAAGCTCCCTAATGCCTATTTTAATATCAAAGAAGATAAATCTTTACCTGAAAGGGAGTTGAAAGGATATTCCACTAACATGATAAGAATATACTAATCATACATTGAATGGGCCAAAAGTTGTCCATTTCTTATATATGACAAAGAGACATTTGCCATATACTTTGTAATATGTAGTAAGCAGCTACGTTTATTGATGATCACAGAATGGTAGTAGAAACAGGGAGAAGGACCAAGGGATAAAAGAGTGATGGGAAAAAGGGTCTTGAGTGCCAAGGGAAAATAAAAGGACCTCAGGAATTCAGGCTTCCAGTAATGAAAGTGTCAGATACCCCTGTTCCTAGGTGCCCCCCCCACTGCCTTTCTCACTGACATTAGCAATCTGCCACCTCAGTCATCATGACCTCCTAGATTTAATCTTGGATAATCATTAGTGCGCTGTTGTGTTTAGGGTTGAAGGAAGAGAAGGGGAGTAACTCATACAACTTCCCTGTTTTAAAATTATGGAAACACAGTGATTAGCATTGCCATGATGTGCTGGAGGAAAGTTAGTACGTCATTCAGCTCCTCTGCTTCTAACTGTAATTCTAAGCAAGGCTGGAGGTCACATTTTTGGCACAGCTTGTGATATTGATAATCAAAACTCACTATGGATGTAAGTGACAGGTGCAGCTGGAAAGGGTCAGTGGCCAGTCCAGCCTCACTTCTTCTATATTTGTATGCTTTTGCTCTAGATTTGACCTTTATGAGTAACATTTTACTTCTTTGGCCTTTTAGAGAGTGTGTTGGAAAGCGCTAAAGGTCTATGCAAATGTTTTGCTAATCTCTGCCATTTCACTTGGTTATTTAAAGCATTCATTTTACAGATGAAATATGTATGTATTGTTTTGCCCTTTGTCCTTTTGGGGAAAGATAACTAAATTCTCCCAAGTTTCATAATATGGAAAAGCTTAACTGTGCTCATGTTCTCTTTCATTTCTATTTCAGATGGGTAAATGATATATAGATGATAGATAAATAGCTAGATGATAGATACATAGATGACAGATAGATGTATAGTCTTGAGAACCTGTCCAAGTTCCTCACTTTCCTGTGTGGGTGAAAGAAGGCACAAGAGACAAACTTAGTAATGCACAATGGATGGGCAAAGAGAGCGACACCTTGGGCTTGCTACATTATGTAGCCCAACTTTTGTTTAATATTTTGTCTAGTCTTGCTTTTAATATTACTACTGTCTATGTATATAATTTTGATTATAACTTCCTGTTTTGTGTTTAAGATCAAGTTAAAGTGAGACCTGTGCTAATCAAAATAATTTCACTGTCTATGTATTTATCGTTCTCAGTTTAGGTCCCTCAAGCATTATTTATGGGCCCATAGGTAGAGTCTGTTAGAACTTCTAGATCTTTTTTCCTCTACCAGTTGTCTCAGTTGTCAGGGTAGTTCACAGACCTTGCAAGAACATATGGCTTCCCTTAGAAGCATGGGGACATTCTACTCTTTTGTGACATTCCCTTCAGTACAGTGTACACTTATTATTCCAAAGGGTCAAAATAATCTCTCTATTCAGGAAGTTGGTGACCCCAGTGTTGGAAGAGCAGTTAGAGGGTCCTAGCACATTCTGGATCTGTTGACCTTTGAAAGCAAAGGCAAAATACTGGTTGTATTCTTATCTCAGTTGCTGTTTTGTTTTGCATTTTCACCCTCAGTTGCTGAACATCCAGAAAGGTAGTTATACCAGTATTGATGTGGGAGCAAAGTTCTGAGTTACAAATTTTTTGGATATCAAACACTTTGAAATAAAGTGTGGCCAGGCAACTTCTAATTCTGTTACCAGTCATGTTTTTCTTGGAAGTCAAATTACTGTGTTATGGTAATAGATGACTTTATACTGTTTTACAGGGAAAATTTAGAATGAAGAACAAAATAACATTTTAAATAACAACTCTGATGAATAAAACTTTTTTTTTATGGAACTGGGGATTGAACTCAAGCCCTGTGCTCACCTGACAAGCGCTTATTCTACTGAGCAATCTTCCCGACCTACTGAGCCATCTCCCCAGCGATGAATAAAACTATTATATAAGAACTACGAATATTTTGTTGTCTTTGCAATGCATTTAAATTGTTATTTTAGAATAAAATAACTACTTTTAACCAGTGAGTTTATCTAATTATAAAATATAAAATGAAACTTTCACCTAAACTTGATATTGTCCTTCAGATGGTTCTGAGAAAGTAATTGTCCAGTAGCCATCTTGGAGAGAGGCTGTTTGAGCTCAGAACTCAGAACAGCTGCAGGCTGGCTCCATGTCGTGGTTTTCAAAGTCAAGAGGAGGCTTTTGCTCAGATCCTGGAGCCAAGTTCAAATCTTCTATAGGTGCTTTGAGAGTTACAGCTGAACAATGGGGGGGGGGGCAACATCAGAGCCAGAGACCAACCTGATCTTCAGCATAACTAAAGTTGCAGGCTTGCTGGAATTATCCATTACCTTGTGATAAATCTAAAGCTATTTTTGGGATTGATCAACTCAGATCTTAATTTTCTGACCATGATGTTGAGCAGTGAGTGACAAGCAGAGTTATACCTTCAAGAGGGCTTTTAAAAGCTTTTGCTTCTTTTGTTTTTCTGTTACTTTTCTGTTTTTTTTGTTTTGTTTTGTTTTTCTTTTTTTCTTGATTATGTGCTCTGGATTTTATGAGTGCATACATAGCTTTTAGTTTTTGTTGTTTTTCTCTTTCTTCTTATTTTTATTTCTTCCATATCTCTTTTTCTTTCTAATCAGTCCTCCAAATAAACACAGTATAACTGTCATCCAGCTTTGTTTCCAATCCTTTCCTCTTCTTCTATTTCTCTATTTTCCTCCTAATCCCCAATTCCTTTTACAGTTTCTCCCCTAACAGTAAAACCACCATTTTCAGGCATTATTTACTATAGACATTTTTTTCTGGCTTGTTTTAGATTTTTATAGATAACTACACACATGATTCCTACTGTTATAACTGGTAAAAGCACAATTGGTCATTTTCTAGAGTGTGTTTCATGCTATTGTTATTGCTTATTATACTACTTTAGTTCAAAGCGACAAAATTGTTCAGATCAGCTGTTCTTCCTGGTATGTGAAAACTGAGATTGCGAAAAAAAAAAAAAAAGAAAACTGAGATTGCATGAAGATCATAAAAACTACTGTAGGGACATGCCAAAGAACCAGAGGATAAGCCAAACAAACAGCAAATTCTTATCCTTAGTAACTGAAGAGGAAAGATCTTGCCAATGATTCCAAGCCCAAAAGACTCCCAACCTCCAAGACAACTCAGTAGTTCTTATTTCCTAACTGTCTTAAATATTAAAATAAAATTCTTCATCATAAGCAATTTATAAGCATCGACATTCTAGCTAAATTTATTTTCACATACCAGAAAGAAAATGCACTTAACTAAGATGTAATGCAGATGTTCAGGTCACCGATGACAAAATGAATTGGCAATAAGGTAAGATAATTTGAGAACCAGTCACCTGGACTCTCTGAAGTATAAAGTGGAAGTAGCAAGCAGATCAACAAGACTCATAAAAAGCAAAATTGAAGTAATTTCAAAAATAACTATAGAGGTGGTGATAATAATGAATAATATACTAAATGTCTTTAGAGTAGATACAGAAATAAAAATATAACAGCTTAAAAGTGATAGAAACCATAAATACTCAATGTAGGAAACTAGAAGAATAAATAAAACAGATTGGAACAAATATCCAAGAGTCTCAAAATTCTATCAAAAGCATGGGCAGCACAAAGAGCCACTGTGAGGACATAATATCATATCATGAAGACAGGTTTGCAGTTAACAATTATGAAAACAAAGATTTCTTAAAATAGCAAGAGACCACAATAAATCAATGATGTGGTTGCTGTATGATGCAAAGGAGAAAACAGAAAATTGGATCAGAGTTGGTAAAAAAAAAAAAAAAAACAGGGCATACTGCAAACAACATAAATAGACTGCTTACAGAAGTAATGGCAGAAAATTTCCCATGTAGGGAAACAAAACTGACATGGATAAACGAAGTCTCTATAAACACAATTAATCATTATTAAAAGAAAAAAACCCAATTCATATAATAATTGAGGTTCCAGAAATACAACAGAAGAACAGAATACCAAAAAGCTATTATAGCAAAGAAATTGATCATCTATAAAGGAATGCTCATTAGAATTACAACAGGCTTCTGAACACAAACTCTCTTGTCAAGGACAGCATGGAATGAAGTATTTCAAACACTAAAAGAGAACAACCTCCAACCAAGAATGATATACTCCACAACACTATCTTGCAAAATCGAGCAAGAGAGAATACTTTATGAAAAAGAACAACCGAGAAAATTCATAAACACCAAGCAAGTACTTCAAAATATTCCGAAGAGATAAAAAAAAGATTACAAATTTAAGATCACAAATAAAATGTATGTATCAGACAAGACAGACAATTATACAGAGATGAAGACAAGGAAACACAGAAGAAGAAAATAACATGATGAAGTTAATGCATACTAGTAATAGCTACCAATGTTAATGGTCTCTATTCACCAATCAAAATAAACAGAATATCAGAATGGATCAAGATGAAGATCTAACAATATGCTATACACAAGAAATGCATTTAATTCAAAAAGAAATTCATAGACTGAAATTCACAAAAGGGAAAACAGTACTCCATATGACAAGAATCTGGAAAAAGGCAAATCTATATACAAATTGGATTTCAAGCAAAAATTGATTATGAGAGACAAAGAAGTTCACCACATCTTTGTAAAGGTAATAAAGAGGTACATACAATATATATATATATACACATATATATATATACACACACATATATATATACATATATATACATATATGCAGTTATTAATGTATGTAACTATACCAAAAAATGTCAATGGACATAAAAATTAGATAAGCACTAATAAAATTGTAAAGGGGAACATCAATACCTCACTGTCACAAATAGATAAACTATACATAAAAATAATGAAATATTATAACTGAACCAAAATTTTGAATGAAGAGACTTAGTAAATGTCTATGGTGTTCTACCATGCAACGTCAGAATATACATTCTTAGCCAAACCAGAAATTTAGACAAAACCTTATGTGCCTACTTTTCAAACTCTTTAACAGATGGAAGGGAGGCAGTACTCCCAAATTTTTCCACAAAGCACACATTGCCCTGATAATAAAACAAGAGAAAATTCAATCAAAAAACACAGCTATAGGCTAATCTTATGAAAATAGACAAAAATTCTCAATAAAATACTGGGAAACAAAATGAAAAAATAATCAAGAAGATTGTATAACATGATCAGAAAATTGTTCAATATAATGAACCCAATTACATATAAAAGGACAAAAATCATATGATCATCTCAACAGATGCATAAAAAGTATTTCACAAAGTCTAACACTCATTCATATAAAAAACCTTATAGAAAATTGAAATAGAGTGTCTCTGTCTCAATGTGATAAAAACCATCTAAAACAACTCAACAGTGAATGCTACTCTCAAAAACTGAAAACTTTCACTCTAAAATCAAGATGAAATGGTGTCTATAGTCACCATTCTCATTATTATACTTCTGGAAATATTAACCAGAGCCATTCTACAAGAGAAAGAACTAATCGATAAGGAAGAAGTTAAATAATAATTATTTGCAGATGACATGATATTCTACATAGGAATCCCTCAAAAACACTTCACCAAAGTCTTCCAGATTAATTACCTAATTCAGTAGGATAGCTGGATTCAAAACCAGCACTCACAATTAACAACTTTTCTCTCATTGAGAGAAAAATTAGGTCCAGGGAGATGGCTCAGTGAAATAAGCGCTTCCCTAGTAAGTGCAAGTGCCTGAGTTCAATCTCCATTTCCACCAAAAAAAAAAAAAAAAAAAAAAAAGAAAAACAAAAATAAGGGAACAACATTTTTTCACAATAGTATCCTCCCAAGAAAATAAAAAAATCTAGGTATCACTCAAAAGAAGTAAATCAAACAACTTTATGTTGAAAACTACAGTACTTAGAAAAAGTGATAGTAGAAGATATCAGAAAATGGACGTTGTCCCTCATATAAAGTCAGGAGCACCAATACAGTAAAAATAGTCATACTTCCAAATTGTTATAAGGAGTTAATGCAATCCTAATTCCAACAACATATCTCACATAACTAGAGAATATAACATTGAATTCATCTGGAGCCAGAAGAGACATCAAATAGAAAAAATATATATGTTTTGGGAAACCAAGGCAAGGCAGATGCATCACAATCAATAACAAAACTATGTTATAAAGCTACTATCATGAAAATAGCATTCCATTGGCAGAAAAAGGCCCAAGGATCAATGGAATAGAATAAAAGATGCAGAAACAATTCCAGACATACTCAGTTACCGTATCTTTCACAAAGGAGTGAAATTGTTTCACTGGCAGAAAGATAACCTCGATAATAGTGTTGGAGAAACTGGCTTTTCATGTGTTGAAGATTAAACTAGTTCTGTATCTTTTGCCATGTACTACACTGAAATTAAGATGGATCAAAGATCTAAATATTAAAACAGAAACACTACATGTCCTGAAAGACAGAATAGGTAGGATTTTAGAACCATTGGTGCAGGCAAAGCTTTCATGAACAAAACCCTAATTGGGACAGAAACCATCACAAAGAGTCAAAAACTTATTTTATCTTATTGTAAAGCTTTTGTATAGCAAGAGAAACAATCAACTGAGTAAGAAAAATATCCACAGTGTAAAAAAAAAAAAAAAAAAAAAAAAAAAAAAAAAAAAAAAAAAAAAAAAAAAAAAAAAAAAAAAAAAAAAAAAAAACCTTTTGCCATCTGTTCCTCAGAAAAAAAGGACTAGTATTTAGAGTATATAAAGAACTAAAAAAAAATCAGACATCCTAACTTAAAAATCCAATTCAAAAACAGGCATCTAAAATGAACAGACTATTCTCAAAGTAGAAACAGCAAATTAATATCTGAAGAAATTGTCATCATCATTGGCCTTTTAAGAGATACAAATTAAAATATTGCTGAGTTTTCATTTTGATCCAAAACCAATAACTATTATCAAAATATCAATGAATAGTAACTTCTGGCAGAGCTATGAGGGATAAAAATGATTTTCCAGGAGGGTAGGGAGATGGCTTAGCAGAATAAGCATTTCCCTGGTAAGTGCAAAGGCCCGAATTCAATCCCCAGTTCCCCCCAAATAAAAAGAATGCTTTACCACTTTTGGAGAGGAGGATAGGGCTTGTGTGACCACTGTGGAAATCAGTGTAGAGATTTTTCAAAAAACTAAAACTAGAGTTTCTATTTGAGCCAGCTATTGCCCCTTTTGCCATCTTCCTGAAAGAATCAAAAATATCGTATTGCAACAATATATGCAAACCCATTTTTATAGCAGCACAGATTGTAATAGCTAAATGTTGAAATCATCCCAAATGCCCATCCACAGATGAATAAAGATGTGATTTTTTAATGTAATGGAATGCTATCATATCTTAAAGAATGATAGAGACATTTCTTGTGAAATGTATGCACTTATAAACTATATTTCCAATGAAATAAATTGAATGCACGTGTTCAAATATCATGTGCTCTCTCTGGTGTTGAAAACCAAAAATGTAAATAAAGATCAAAATGTATAACATATTGGGAAATGAGAAGAATGTTTTCAAATAAGGGGACCAGAGTGTGGGAAGGCAGAAAGGAAAGAAGGGACAAGAGAAGAACAGAAAAAAATGAAATGAAGTTGTTGTAAATAAAAGCAGGAAGAAGGGTTAAGTGAATAATAGTCTGGGAGAAAAGAAAGCAAGATTTACCATGCACAGGTACAAACTTCCCATGAATATACAATCATCCTGTATGTCTAAAATGTACAAATAAAGCACAAAGTTAAAAAAGGAAAATAAAATGAAATAAATTAATTTCTACAAAATAGAAATACATTGTTGATTGTAAATTACCTTTGTAAATGAAGCAGCTGAAGATATTTTAAGCCCTCATTAAAACAGATTAGTAAGGAGATAAACAGACAAGAAAAATATAGAACACACAACACAATTACATTAAAGTGTATATATACATATGTTGATCATGCTAAATTACAACTAAATATTGTTCTTTTAAAAATAGTTTTAGGTACAGACTAGTAGAGACTTGTCAGAATATTTTTTTCCGGGGATGGGATGTTAACGACTAATTATCTATTTTTATGTAAGTCACATGATATTTAATTTAATATTTTAATCTACTGTGAGTACCTTTCCTGTTAGCTAACATGAGTCAAAGGAAGCAAGTTAAAAGGGCTCTGAAGGCTTGTCATTTTAGCCTTTAATTTGCATTTCAAGGAAGATCAACCTTTAAAAAATCTTCTATCTTAAATTTATCCCAAGTTCACAAAATATAACCTGAAGGTGCTATTTTAGGGGAAGACCCTGAGTTATGCATAATCATTTAGGGTGAACATGTGCATTCAACTTACTACCTTTAAGATCTTTCTTGTGTACCTCTAGGAAGAGATAAATAAATAAAAGAAAATAAAGAAAAAGATGGGATCCCGTTCAGGGTACACGAGCTGCCTGCCTCAACATGGGCTCACTGCCTGCTAAGCAACTCCTGGACTGGACTATCCCCTGCAGTGGGATGGCACCTCCATTCAGTTGAGGCCATGTGTTCAACCTTCTCTGGACGTGAAATGAAATCCTCACACCAAGGTCAGGCCATACACACAAATAGTGCTGGGGGCGTGCTTGGCATGCAGCCAGACCCATTGTTGAGAACCAGGCTTCCCAGAGAGGCAGCTCTACTCTGTAAACCTGGAGCCAGAATTTCCCATGATTGGCAGCTCTGCCCTGTTTCCTGTCAGTGACCAGGCCAAGTGTTGCTGACACTCATACAGAAATCTGTTTCACAGACAAGGAAAGAAGGAAAAGCAGTTGTACATAAGAGCCGGGTTGTACTCAAAAGTCTAGCCCAAAGATGTTTATACTGGGGTCCCTCAACACACACAGCTCAGAAGATTTGAGCTGAGCAGCTACAGATCACATATCAACAGCCATGCAATTCCTCTCACTCCTTCCACACCATGGAAGGCACCACAACAGCCTCTCCTGTCCTCTAGTTCCCTGCCTCTCCCTGATAAGTAACGTTAGAAAAAAGTTAAAGGATTTGAGTTTTGTGATAAATTAAAGCTTGAGTGAGAGGGAACGGACAAGTGAGGGACTGAAACTCTCTTGGGTGAGAAAGCTAGGGGGAAAAAAGTAAAGCAGTGAGCTTCTTCCTGTTTTGAGTCCAGACTTTACCAGTTCTGTGGTAAAGGAATGAACCTTATCACAGGAATGAGAACCCAAATCTGCATGGTTTAGAACATATTCTCAGAGAGCAAAAAGATAAGTCATGCCTTCAGTGCCCTTTGCTTTTGAGAGAGACACAGCAGCAAGGGTGGATGGACAAAGAAAGGGAGGGAGACAGGGAGAGAAACTTTGAGAGAGAGAGAGAGAGAGAGAGAGAGAGAGGGGGGGAGGGAGGGAGGGTCAGAGAGAGATAACCTGCAAACCAATTTAGAATTCCCTCAGACTAAAATATTTAGGACTCATAGCTCTTGTGCTTTTGAAGATTGCTTTCTTTGGTGTGTCCCAGAGACCAGTTCTCTCCACTGTGTTCCAGGATTTTGGTTTCTTAAGAAATTTCTTTACTCAGCTGGATCCAAGAAGTTCCCAAAGCTAAGAGAAGAAACTGACTTCACCCTCTTTTAGGAAAAAAAAAAAAAAATGGCTTGCTGGTTCACAGACTTCCATCACAGGAAAGAATTCTCAGGATACATTGATAGGAAATGGGGAAAGGTTCATAAGGCATAAATTTCAGGATGCACTCAAGAATGGAGTAGATGAAGGGAGATGGAGATAGCAGAGAAGGGAGATGTACTGGTGTGGCAGTGGGAATATTTATGTATATGACTTTGGTTGTAGAAATGTGTGGCATATGATGATCTGCAATCTTGTTCCTGGTCTGGTGACTTGGGAGGATGGTCCACCCATAGTAAGATAAAGACCTATTTATAGAGGAATGCTTAATTTATAGGGGAAAACGTGGTCTATATTGAAAATTTGTGGTTTTGATTTTGTTGGTTTACTGAAGGATGACCTATAGAAAATAAGAAAATGGACAATTAATTGTCCATGTCAGAAATGGTTTATAGACCTAAACTACAATCCAAAACTCACCTATTTATCCTAATATGTTAGCACTGCAATTTAGAACCAATACTGAGCTTTCATTTGGAAAACACAAAATTGTTACCCATGTTCAACCACCTGGGTGTCTTCTTACAGAGAGAGCTCTGTGTGTCCATTGTATCACTCCTGCGTAGTTTTGTCACTACAGATCTACACAGTGAAGCCTAAACGCTAAGTATTTATCAATGGACAAATCTTGAATTTTAGAAATGAAGTTTTCAACAGTTTTGTTTTTAGTAATTAAATTATTTTATATCATTCTTTGTATCTGGTTCCAATTCATATATATATATATATATATATATATATATGTATGATTTCATTATAGAGGAAATGCAGATTTCTTTGGTTGCTTATAGTGAGTATTCAAAGATATTTACTCTCTGTAAATGTATTAAAGACAAACTACTTTGTAATGAATAAAACATTACACATTTAATTTTGAAAATCCTCTGAAGTATTCAGCAAAATCTGTATCTTCTTACAGTTTTGGATAATGATTCTACATACTCTGGGCAACATTTGACATTTAAAATAAGGCATTGAAATATCTAGTATATAATTCAGCCAATTTGTAATTACTAGAAGGAGGTTTCTACTTATGAATAAAAAATAGACAAAAGAAAAGAGTTGTTTAAAGAAGAAGTCCCAAAGGATGTTGCACACAACTTGTTTCAGGGTTACTTATTCAACTAGGCTATTATTTTTCTAAATGACTAAGTATGTCTTATTGACATAGGAAAAATATAAGTCCCACCTACTAGATGTTACATGAGCCAAATTCATACGCACTGAAATTGAGCAATGAATTGCAAAGGACAGTGTAGTTTAAGAGTTGGAAAGTTTTATTTAGAGAACTCCTTGATATATGGGGAAAATGTAAGTCTAAACTTGCTAGATGCCAGATATATCAAGGTGCTACTCCCCAAAAATCAAAAGCTGAACTCTAAGGAACAACAGAGATTAAGAGTAGGAAGATTCGAGAGACAGCTCCCAAGAGACAGGAGAGCACCCTAAAGTGGATGCCACGGAACCCACTTTGCTGAGAATTTTGTAGAGCAAAATCATGAGGCCAGTACAGCATGAGTCAAGTTATAATCAGCCAGTGTGATTACAAGCATAGCCACTTAGCTCATGTTGATCCAGTAGGGGAACAAGGTGGCACCATTAAATTTGCCTTATCTATGATATGTAAAACAGAAAGATTTGGTGGAAAGAATGCATTCGTGTGTTCTGGTTACTACGTGGGCATGCGATGCCTATCTGGACTTAATGGACTGGGTGATACCAATTGCAGTATAATCTAAAGATGTTATTTATCCCTTAGAGAAGTATGCAAACCTAGGAATTGTGACTTTATCCTGAGATCTTGCCTTTTTCAGATGAGCCTCCATCTACAATTCTGGTATCTATATTTTTCACTGACTTCCTTGAGCGGCTATTTCCTTTTAACTGTGTCTTAATTTCTATGAAATTTAGCTGCCTATAATAGTATGAAATACATAGTGTCCTCTTTGCATAAACCTGAAACAGTTGGGGCCAGAGAGATAGCTCAGTAGAAAAAAAATGCCTGCCTGGAAAGTGCAGGGTCCTGAGTCCAATCCCTGGTACTGCAAAACAAATAAACAAACAAACAAAAGAAAGAAAAAATATCTTTTCTCTTTTGAAAAGCTTTAACTTAGAATACTTGAAAATTACTGCCAGCTAATGACCTGTCTGACTGAATTATATAATAGTGTTGATAAAACACAATCCTAGGAGGTTTTAAGAAAAAAGATTATTTTCATACATCCACTACCTCCTCTTCGGCCCATGTTAATTGTCCTTATGCTACTATCTAGCCAAGTTTAACTTTTTGAGGTGACTCTCATTCCATGCAGCTTGTTGTACCTGAATGAAAACAGCCTCAGTTTGATAATGAAAGATCTCAAATTTGGTTGTTTTCTCTTGCTGCTCCTTGCTTGTTTTGTTCATATAGTCATCGTGAAAGTCAAATACTCTTGGCAAGAATATAACGAATGCAATGGAATAGAACATGAATAAATACAGATGTGGATTTCACACAAAAGTGAAAGTTTTCTTGATATTAACCTTTGGCTCAAATGTACCAGCGAGTTCTTTGAAGTATTAAATTGTTGGACTCACATTCATTCGTATGTTGGGTGAGAGATGGACATCTAGCATAGCACCTCTATTTGTTGGGTATGGGGGTTTCCCAGGGAACAAAACAGATTATGTGCTGTCAGAAAACTTGTGTTGAACTGAGGACACAGAAACAGGTAATGTTAAATAATTAAAATATACAATCTCTTACACTTGATACCCATGTGAAAGTACACATATCTACATAAATTATATATATATATATATATATATATATATATATATATAATGTTTATGCACTAATGGTAAATATAAAGTGCAGTAAAGGAAAAGAAAATGCAAGAGGAAGTCTATAACTTTTATTTCCTCATGGTACAAACATAAATATCAAAACTCATCTATTAATTTTAAGGTGATACTAATATATAAAAATCTCTCTAAAAATGTGACGTGCATTCTAATATCTGAAACCACAGCTCTTTCCTTTCTATGAAGGAATATAAACAGGTCACACTGCACCACAATTTATACTAGAGTTACGGAAGGGTCGGACTATTTTAGGTTAGGGAAACACAACTGAACACCAAAGACGATTTATCAGAAGCCCAAAACTTTAATTTCCCCTAACTTCTCTACCATCAGCAACCCTCCTTAACACCCCTGCAGGCCCTCCCCTCATACTACTTAAACTAGCCAATCAGAATAGACTGATTTTTCAAACCAGGCAATTAGGAGAAGGTTAATTGGGCCTGGCCAGATGGCTCAGTGGACTAAAGCACCTGTGTAGGCAGAGCACAGTGGCTAGGGTACGATCTATGCCATGCCAGCCCTGCCCCTGGGGCATACTGAGGCAAGGCACACATCTAGAAGTCCACCACTTGGGAAGCTGGAAACAGGAGAATCACTCCAAGTCTGATCTACCCAGTCAGACCCTATAGGCCCTGTACTAAATATATTTTTTAAAAAAGGTCAACTGCTTGTTATATGCTAACTCATGCTAAAATGTGCTCACACCTTTTCACAGAAATAAAACCTGTCAAAATTTCCTGATGTTTGAGTACTTTATTACTTGCACTGACACACTGAGGCTGGGGGCTAATGGTCCAGTTTGGCACCCAATATGGGGCCTGAGCTCATTAAGGATTGGTGACTCCTACCAAGAGGTGATTAAGTGAAGCCAAATGGTCCCAGCGAGGTGGCTTTCAGATCCGAACTTGTACCTGTGGGCTGAGAACCCAATAAAGACTTCATAACAGGAAAAGGCCCTGGAGGCAAGGATCACAGCAACCAGGAAACTCCATGAATGGACCAAAGCAAGAAAAGTCACAGGGGTCTCTGAGTGCTGCTTTGGCTAGTTGGGTTATTCTGCCCTTGTCCTAAAACAACCTTGAGAGAGGCTGGGATGATCTTGGGTTAGACTGGAAATTTCAGGTAAAATAGAAAAATATCTCCAGTGCACACTGGAGAGCAAGCCTCAGGCTGTGAGACAAACAGAATGGGAGATAAATGTGCCTCTCAGTCAGGAAAAGTGAGGAAACAATGGGGCTAAGGAAAGAAAATATCCTTGGATAGTCCCATATTACTAATGTTAGAAACATGGGGCAGCAATCCATGGACAAAAATGTGAAAAGAAAGCACTGATGATAAAATATTTTTTCAGTTGACCACAGTCCCCCATACCCAACCCATCCATCATCTGGTCAAAGAGATTTTTTTTATTTTCTTAGGGAAGAATACACAGGATGTTCAAGGTCTCACTACTAGACTAGACTCCTAGTGATGTGGCTGTTTATAGCCTTCCAAGTGCTGGGATTGCAGGCGCATGCCACCACATCCAGTCTCAATTGATGTCTCAGTGCACCCCGGGGGCGGGGCCAGCACATGGTAGGCCTGGGGATCAAACTCCAGGCTCTTGTGCCTGCTTGCAGGAGCTTCAGTCCACTGTGCTATATGACTAGCCTTCTTGGTCAAAGTTTGTATTGGATGAAGTCTATCAGTTATTGATTGAACTTGTCAATGATAAAAGACTGGGGCCTCAGGAGGAGACAGATTATGTGTGCCTGATGTGGACAACAAGCTCTGATTATCCTCTTTCCCTTAAAAATTCAGGGACTTGATCAGAAATGAGAGGCTTCGTCTCTGGTCTTCACTTCCATATGGGACTCTCTGTGTTTGTAGCACCAACCTATGATCTCCAGCACGCTAGACAAGCAGCTCTATCTCAACATTACCCCATGTTATGGTTTGGAGTTTTTGCAAGGTGAATAATACAGTACAGGGCATGTTTTGTAACAGTATTCTATAATGAGTCATCCACGAATAACATACTACAAGTGCAGGAAATCTATCCATACATTAAATACTAACAAATCCAGCTGAGGGCCTAGAATTCATAGCAAAGCCTCCCACCAGTCCACCTGGAGGTCTAGAGCCCACAACAAAGTCCTGTGCATGCCCACTTTGTGGATAAGTGCTGGAAAGGCCCAAAAGTCAGTGGTGTAAGATAGGAAGTCTATGCCACTGAGATGAAGGATCTGTGGTAGCCAGCTGAGGGATCTGAACTGGAGCTAGGAAGCAATGCTCAAGGTAAGCACCAGAGCTCCCCCAAAAGTACCACAGCCATCCTCAACAACAGTGGGGTTCTGAGCTCCCCCAGTGAAAGCACAATTCCCATCAGGAAAGCCAATGTGAAAAGCTTTACGAGGCTAAGCAGTACACCATCTTACCCTCCAGAGCCAGGAATAGATGCTTGAGATGAGGACCCAAGCTTCTCCAAAGCTCACTGGGAAGGCCAGCATGGCAAGGTCCTCTAACGAAATCCCAAGAGAGCTAGCAGCTTCTAAGAGTTCCAACGGCTCCTCAGAATAGCATCCCTAACAGCACTTTTGGCAGCTTCTCCTGTTCTGCTTTTATGCTGCTGGCAACAACCCTCAGGTGGGCCTTCCACACCCAGCGCCATGCTAGTTCAATTCATCTGGGTATAAGAAGTTGACCACCGGTTAGCTATCTACCATACCCAGCAATTGCTGAGGAGGGCCGGGCTCCTACTGGGGCTGCCACAATTGTACAAGGAGATGGAGAACATCCTTATTTGTCCTTAGAATGGAAAAAATTAGAAAGTTGCCAAGAAGATGTTCAGAATCTTCTCTTTCCTCACAGATCACAAATAGACACCCTGGACAAGGGGGCAAGAGCCAGCTCCTCTTTACTCCGAGACAAGCCCTACAGCCCCTTCTGCTAGATCACTGCCCCCTTAGCAGCAATTTTAGGAACAAATTTATCATACCTCTCCAGTCACTTATGTAAAGTTTACTTAAACAATAACCACTTTAAATGGATATTCTTGTTTGCTTGATATATTTGAAACATTTCTTGTGCTTTGTGAATTCAGAGACTATAATTATAGGATTTATTTGCTCTTCTTTCGACTGGTGTTAATATGAGTATTAATTCAAGTTTCCTTGAATGCCTGTTGGCACCCAATCAAATTTTAAAATGTAACAATCTGAAGCAGAAAAGGAGGACCGGAGACCCACCATGGTCAACTCTGTTCTTGATTATCTTTTTTTTTTTTGAGATAATTAGAATTCAGTTCTGCTGTTCATGGAGTCATTTGTTTGTCTCTGTTTTCTCCTGCACTTGTCCTTAGAAGTGTTTTGTCAAAGGCAATTCTCTTCTCTGTGATTGCTAGATTCCAAGCACAGCTTTCCAGAATGTTGAATTTTCCTACCCTAAGATCCCTCCGGAGTAAAGCTGAACTTCACTTATCTCTGGGCTGTATTCTAAAAATCTGGTCTATATTTAATCTTTAAATTCTCAAAGAATAAATGTAAAAGTTTCAGACCAGATTTATCAGCCTTTTTTGCCCATAGGTAGAACTGGAAATTATCTCCCTTTACTCCCCACTCCGTTCAAGAATGCTGCACTGCAGAGAAGATTGACTGGTTTTTATAGCACAAATAACTTTATTTAAAGAACAAGGAAATGTTCCTAGGGGCCCATATGAGTTTAATGTCACTTTTAAGCAGAAACAGGTATAAAGTATAGTCACAGTCACAGTCCTTAGAGTACTGCCTCTTTCTTGTCATGGTTTCTCTAGAAAATTCTGCAAAGCCAGTTACCATTATCAAAGACGTGTAACTGAAGTTCTAAAACAGAAAAGTGTGGAACTAAGTGTGGGCCAAGAGTTGCAGAATCATGAGGAAGGGGGCTCAGGTGCATGACAAGATCTGCTCACCTGGCGCTGGCCACTTCCTCCCACCTCCAGTTTTCTGCTGTTGGACTGGATTGGGGTCAAAGATAGGAATGCTTTAGAACAGACACAAAACAAGAGGGATATCTCCTTTTCCAATACATATTTAGCCCCAAAGAACGGGGCACAGTCTTTGCACCTAAACCTGGCCTAAGCAACCCCCTGGCAATACTTGAAATTACCCTCAATAGACTGTTACCTTACAGGGAAAAGTTAGTTACATGTGGTTATCAATGTGGCAATTTTGGCTTGTATCAGCGATGGCTATGAAACAATAGTAGCTACTAAAGCAGCAATAAGAAGCCTGTATCGCTGGGTATTTCAGTCAGATAAACCTGAAGCTTGGTATCCACCTTAAAAACTGTCTTTTTCTTTTATAGGGTTAAAAGGGTTTATTTTCCTCTCTGAATCTTATAAGAGATCTCTATTAATTGACCTATAAAGAGGTCTGACTAGTCACAAACCCAAAAAATGTAAATGAAAGGTTATTGTAGTTCAACTTGGCCAAATATATCTGAGAGTGCACTCTAATTTAAATGTAATCATCTTTTGTATGTTTGTCTGACTCTTCAATGTATGTTAATAACAACCAGTTAAAGAACCTAGAGTGGCTTTAAGTGGCTTCTTTTGAGATCAACAATTTATTTATTTTGTTGTTGTTTTAGAGATTTCCATGAAAAAATTGTTTATATACATTTACAGAGTAGCCAGACTTATATGAAACACCAACAAATGAAGAATATTAGTCTCAGGGTTTACAAATGACATAAAAGATGTGAATTTTGATTACCTAGGCTTATATATGATTAGGTTGGTGTATATGTTTCAGTGTGTTAATTTTCAGGCATATATTTTATTTTAGTGGGTACACAAATAAATGGGCACCCATGACATAGCTGAAATACCTTTGATCACAGCATTAACAGTGAGCTAACAAAATAAAAATAAAGATGTATTTATATGTTCCCATATTTCCATCCTGTTTATTAGCTGAGATAACATCAAAAAAATTGGTCTTATCACTATTGTGTCTATTGTTTGTCCATAATAATGTAAGAATTTTACACTGGTTGAAAATAATGTGGGGCCAGGGAGATAGCTCAGTAGAATAAGTGCTTGCCTGGCAAGTGCAGGGTCCTGAGTTCCAGATTCAGAAAAAAAAAGTGAAAGTAATATGTATAGCTGAAAGAATTTAGAAGTTATGATTTGGTTTTCTTAATTCACCTAAAGCAATTTGGATATACTTAAAACAAATTTTTATGTCTAAAGCAACAATATTTTCAATATATTGCAAGACCAGGGACTGAACTTGGGACTTTGTATTCGCAAAGCTGTTTATGCTACTGAGCTATCACCCAGCTTCCTCAATATATTGCAATGCTCTTGGTTAAAAACATAGAGCCAGATTTAAAAGGCAAGATTTCATTATTTGATGAAAGTAAGTGTTTCATGTTTTCATCATTAGGCTTTGAATTACTAAAAATTGGGCTTTAAGCATTAAGAAGTGTTACCCTGTGAAATGTTCTTAAAAAATAGCTATGATTCATTAAGTAAATAACTGTATTCCTAGTTCATAACATAAAATACATGTGGGCATATATGTGTATATACATCTAAATACAAGCTATGCACTGAGACTAAACTTTAATGTTGTTTATAGAATTAAGACTACAGGGCTGGGGAGATTGCTCAGTGGCATAAGTGCCTACCTGGCAAGTGCAAGGTCCTATATTAGATCCCCAGTACAAAAAAAAAAGAATTAAGACTATATAAGTTTAATATTTTTAAAGACCATGTAAGTTTAATAAATACACAGCAACTAAAAGATGATTTCTTTATATACTACATGTTTAGAATTTAATTATAGAAAATGATCAAAATTTGACATCTTTTTAAATCTGGTCCTGACATTTCAACTTGATCTGCATCTAATGGCATTGACTAAAATAAGCTGTAGTATAAATGAGATGCATTTGTATCTTGAGTAATAAATCTATTTGTGCTCATTAACAATGTTTCCTAAACTTATCGGAGTTGTAAAGATTTTATTAATTCTTGACCATATAGTTCCACTGTGTAAAATACAATAAAGATTCTAAAATGCATCTTAACAATAAAAACTAAAGATTTGTAAGTAAATTAAAGAAATACATGTCAAGATTTGTAGCACATACACTCTAGACAGGTGACCTGACACAGGACAGAGATGCGTCTTGGACAATTCCAGGATGGTTTGGATTGGCTGTACATATGGCCTAACTTTTGTTTAAGTTCTTTCCTGAAGATAACTCGGTATCTATTTTGCTGCCACTGCAATATTGTTGTAACTAATTTTCCTTTCTGGGTGTTCAAACACTGCAGTTCTGAGAACAATACTAGAAAGATAACTTGGGTAAGAGAACAGGCAATATTTTGGTCCTAGCTCTCCAAAATTAATGAAGATCCAAGATATGAGGGACCTTTTCTACAGGATTTCATACATTTGCTAAGTCACCAAACTCCTCAACAGGGAAGTTGTTGGACCCCAGAGAACAGAGGTTAACCAATGCACAGTGCGTCACTTAAACCAGCCAATGAAGATAGCTTCTGAACCTCCAGACAAGCCAATGGGGAGAAAGTCAGCTGCTTCTCATATGTTGGGACATAAAAGGAACCTGCTGCCACGTCTCCATATTCCTGCCACCTCATGCTAAAATATTCTAATATACTTCTGTAGAACTTGCCTTGTCAAGATTTCTTAATGTCTGAATACTCTATTATCTGCGCCAACAAATTGAGTCTTGGGGTACATTCCCAACAGATGTTAAGGGAAACACAGCATGTTAGCATGACAAGTCATGATGAAATTATTATCTCTGAAACCATTTAAATTTCCATTTCAGTACAGAATACATTTTTAGTGAGTTACCTTTGTCTAATTATAAAATATTGACTAACATACAGAATCTTTTACTTAATTCATTGTTTTTAACTATTCTCTATTACCAGAGCAGTACTTGTATAGCATATATTTATGTACAGAAGTATATTACAGGTTATTTATGCCTCATCTTTAATTACTAGAATAACCTTATTAGGACTGTGTAGTCTTTATGTACTTCTAGCTGCAATCTCATGAGAATAAGTTTAAAAATTTATTTTCATCACGTGGCTGGCTGTCTCTGACTGGACTCACGTGCAGATTTTCTCCCAAATAGTTGAAACACAAATAAGGTACAGCCAGATACCTGGGCCTAAAATGTTTACCCCCTGAAAGAACTTTAGCTGGATGTCACCAGTGTGATAAGATACTTTTACTTCGCTTTTTAGAAGGATTTTATATTTGGGAAGCACGAATTTACCACTTAATATACCATGAAGTCAGCAATAATTAGTATCACAGCTATATAGAAATCTTTATATATACATTTAGTTTCTACTCTTAACCAAATTTTAGATTTCTTCAATGGGTTTTGTAAGTTGTAACTACATTGACCATAATTAAAACTATCTTGACTGCTCTAAAAGTTTAAGAAATCATGTCAATAAACATAGACTTGTTACCCAATAAACCAGTAAACCAGTATATCTCATTTGTATAAGAAAAAATACTTGTTTCATCAAAGGCAATAGATGTAGATCAAGTTTAAATGTCAGGACCAGACTTAGACAGATGTCAAATTTTGATTATTTTGTAGATTTATGATCTATATGCAATACTGCATAAAAGAGATCACCTAAGGGTCACTTTTTATGTGGTAAACATATGTAGTCTTAACTCTGTAAACTTAATTTTAAAACTTAGACTTATAACATATATATATATATATATATATACACATATATATATACATATACATATATATATACACATATATATGTGCTCAAATATATGTTATATCATAAACTATAACAATAGCTATTTTTACTAGGTGACCGTGAATTGATGATTGAAAGCATCTTATAGGTTAACATCAAAATACTTTTTAATTCTTTGTCTTTTATTTGAAAAAAGGCCTCACTGTATCATTCAGACTGGGCTTAAATTCACAGAAATCCTCTTGTCTCAACTTCCTGACCGTTGGGATTGCAGGTGTGTGCCACCACGCCCAGCTCAAACTCTTGCACTCTTAAAGCTTACATTTTTTAACCAAAACACTAACAATAGCAATACATGAAACTTAATTTAGTAAAACACAGAACTTTTCCTTTTAAATCTAGTTTGGTAAATTTAATCAAGAGCATCTCAACAGTTTAAAAAAATAATGTATTAGATATAGAAAATTTAACCTTTTAACTATAACCCAAATAATTACTTTAGATGAACCCCCATTACAGATAACACTTTTATTGTTATATATTTATATTTTCTTTGAAAATATATGTTTTCTTAAGAAAATATCTTAAATTATGGTACACAAATAAATAGTGCACATTGTCTTAATGGAATTAATTTTTTGATTATCATGGTTGTCTAATAACCTGAATGGAAATATGTTACGAAGTTTGAAGACATCTTTACCCAATGATTTAAATTGGCCTCTTGTTAGGTTATATGAAGCCCAAATACCTGAGATTGTTTTGTGTGTTCATTTACCTATAAGCCAACTTTTTTTTTTCTTTTGTCTTTTTGAGACAGGGTCTCACTATGCAGTTCAGGTTGGCCTTAAGCTCACTTTGTAGCTCAGGCTGATCTTGAACTCACAGCAATCCTCCTGCCTCAGCCTCCCAGTGCTGGGATTACAGGCATGCACCACCATGCCCAGCTTTTATAAGCCAACTTAAGTAGAACTTTTTGGAAGATAATGTATACTTAAATGTACACACAAAGAAACATACATGTGAACCTAAATCATAAATAACCTTTATGTTATAAATCTTTAGGGATTTTATTCCCATGTAAACCTTGATCTTGTCAGTCTTTTCTGGTAATGTTTTAAATAAATTTGGCTTGTTTTATGGTTTGTATCTAGATGTTCCAGAAAAGTTTCATGTGATCATAAGTGGTTTTTTTTTTTTTTTAAGTGTATCATGCTGTGATCCAGGGTGCATGTGATGCTGGGATTAACAGTGGGATGATAAGAGAAAATGGGCCACAGCCTTGCTTGTTAGTGCTACCCACCCTCAGGGCTTATAGCCTGGATAGAACTTAAAGAATAGGAAGAGGGCTTCTGCCATCACTTGCTGTTGCCGTTTCCTCCTGCCCGTCCTGTGGTGCCCTCTTCCATGTCACCCTGCCCTGGAGCCAGCTGCCCATGCCCTGAAATCTCTATATACTATGAACCAAAATATACCTTTCCTCCCTAAACTTCATATGTTGAGTAGTTTGTCTCACCAATGAGAAAAGTAACTAGGATAGCTACTCTGAAAATCCTATGTGAATTGTTTTTCATAGACATCACAAAAATAGACAAAAACCAAAAAATACATTGTTGAGCTCTAAGACAGTTGTTTTTCTTCAACAGAGCAACTGTAGATGTTTTCATCAGTTATTAAACACAGATTGATCATACACACAGACAAACATACACCAGACAATTTGAGTAAGAGTGAATTAGCAGGTGGTCTGGTGGAACTACAATAACCTGTTAACAATTTTAGGTCTGTAACTAACAATAAGCTGGTCAGAACATTTCTTATAGGTACCTGATTAATTGAGATCTATAGTAATGAGAATCAAAATGGGAGAAACCCACATATTTTTACACCACTGAAAGCAAAGATTGTTTTTAAGAAGAAATCGAGGCTGACATGTTATCTCACTGTATAAGAAGCTTTTAAATGTTGTTTAATAGCCAGACTTGCTTGCTAGCCAAAATTGATAATCAAAACTTCCGTTTACAGAAAAGGGTAAAACAGAATTTTATAAGAAAATAACACGTGAATACCAATAGTAAATTAATTTCATATTGTCATCTCCAAAGTAGTTGCTCTGAGAAGTCAGAGAGATGGCTTAGTAGACTAAATGCCAAGTGCAAACGCCTGAGTTCAATCCCCTGTTCCACCAAAAACAAAAACAAAAAAAAAACGTTGCTCAGAATACCAGGTGTAGGCATAAAGTTGCTCCAGTCTATATTAAGACAAATCTTCCTTTTTGTGAACTGAGACACTAACAGTGTAGCTAACTTGTATTTTTCATCATTTCCCCTCTTTCCTTTCTCTTTTTTCCCATCCAAGCTCCTTTTACTTTATAAAAATTGCTTCCATGTCACAATACTTATTATGAACAAAAAAGACCTGGTCCTGGGTAGATAGCTCAGTAGAGTAAGGGTTTGCCTAGCAAGCACAGGGTCCTGAGTTCAATCCCAGGTACCGAAAAACAAACAGACAAACAACAACAACAAAACATACTCATACATTTTAGATTTATTTCTTTTTTCAGTTTCTTACCCTAGGGAGATAGTATGATGTTTATGTATGGGAGTCTGCTTTATTCACTTGTGAGGATGGTCTCAAAATGCATCCATTTGCTTATAAAAGTCTCAAGTTTATCCTCTCTTACGGCTGAGCAGTATTCTATTGTCTAAAAATGCCACCCCTTTTTAAATTATTCCTTATTTGATGGGCATTTGAGTAGTTTTCAAGATTCAAGTATTAAAATTTGTGTTGCTATGAACATGAAAACATATTTACCCCTGTGGTATTATGCTTTCAACTTTTCTGGGAAGGAAGATGTCAAGAAGGGAAACAGCTGGATTGAACAGGACATCAACTCCTAAGCTTTATGAGGAATCTCCACACTGATTTCCACAGTAGTTACACCAGTCAGCACTCATATCAAAAGTGGAGAAATTTGCTGTTTTGTCCATGGCCTTGCTGGTATTTACTAAGGATTGATTTCTTATGATACCATTCTTCCTGGACTGAAATGTAATGTTAATGCTTTATTTTGCATCTCTTAAATTATCAATGATATTGAATATTTTTTCATATTTTTATTTAATACTTTTATTTCTTCATCTGAGAATTGTATATTTTCATCAGATGTCCATTTTTGGATTGTGTCTTTGAATTTCAGGTATTGGAGTTTTTTCCAACTCTTTCTATATTCTAAATAGAAGTCCTCTGTCTGAGGCACAACTGGCTAAATTTTCCCACTCTGTGCACTGTCTTTTCACTCTGTTGATTTCTCTTGACGTGCAAAAGCTTTTCAATAAGGTGAAATCCCAATTTTTGGTGCTTTGAACTATTTTATGTATAGTTTGAGTTTGTTCATGAATGGTTTGCCAACATCTACGTCATCAAGGTTTCTACTTACTTTCATTTCCAGTAGATTCACTGTCTCTGCTTCAATATTTATATATTTGATACATTTAGACTGCAGTACTTGAGGATACACAAGGATCTAGTTATAGTGTTTGACATATATATAGAGAGCCAGAATTTTAGCAACATTTATTAAAGATGCTTTCTTACAATGAGCGTTTTTGGCCCCGTAAGCAAAAGATAAAGTGCCTGAGTGTTTGTATTTGCCTCTTCAGCTTCTAATCTGTTACACTAGCCATCACATCTTCTTTTTTCCCATTTCAGTGCTGATGTTATCACAGTAGTTTTGTGGTTTAATTTTAAGATAGGAATTGTGATGCCTCCTGCTTGCCTTTGTTGCCCAGAATTACTTTTACTATTCTAAGTGTCTTCTGTTTTCAAATGCTTTTTAGGTATATTTTCTCTACTTGTATGAGGTACACTAATGACATTTTACTGAGATTGCATTAAATCTGTATAACAATTGTGGGAATTTGGCCATTTTCATCATGTTGATTCTTCCTATCCATGAGTGATATCTTTCCATTTTTTTGGTATTGTCTCCAATCTTCTTTTACAGAATATTGTAATTTTCAATTTATAAATTTTTTGCTTCCTTTGCTATATTGTTTCATGCAATAGTTGATAGATTGTGTCAACCTGAGAATTAGATGTTTATCTAAGCAGCTCAGGAGAGGCCCAGAATCCTCACGTTGTAAACACCCTTATCCTGTGTAGGAGGAGGGTAAGGGGATGGTGTGAGTACTACACTTCCCCCTATAAGGTGCAGCCTGCTTACAATATAAAGGAGGAATCAAGGCATGCTATTCCCTTCTTGTGGTCTTGTTCGTGTTATTCTCTTCTGCTGTCTTGAATTGCTGTCCCTGTGCCATGCACCCTCCCTCGGATTCAGTTGATTTTGGACTGAAACCTCCAAAGTCTGAGCTAAAGAAACTTTTCTTCCTTAATTTTGAGTGCCAGAATTTTATTTATCTGTATTTTATCTCAGCAATAGAGAAAAGTAACTGAGACAATTCCTAAGTGTTTCATTCTTTGGGTATTATTGTAAAGTGTGTGGTTTCCTTAATTTATCTCTGAGTTTGTTTTTTATGTAGAAGAATGCTATTCATTTTGAAGTGCTAGCTTTGAATCCAACTGTGCTACTGAATTTTACAAGTTGTTTGGTGGATTTTTAGGGTCTTTTATGTAGGCTGTCATGTTACATGAATTATTTAATTGTTTTTCTTTCCTATTATTACTCTTTTTATTTCTCTCTGTTGCCTAATTCCTTTGATTTGTGTTTCCAGAACCATCTTGAATAGGAGCTGTGATAGTGCATATCCTTCTCTTGTTCCTGCATTTAGAGTGAAAATTTTCAGGTTTTGTACACTTAGAAGGATACTGGATTTTAGTTTGTCATAGATGGCTTTTATCAGATCAAGATAAATACAATATAATTTAATTTTCTGTAGGTATTTTGTCATAAGCGAGTGTTACACTTTATTGGAAATTTTCTGCATCCCTTGAAATGATCATGTAGTTTTGTATTTGGCTTTCTTGATATGGCATATTACATTTGTTGATTTGCATATAGTGAACCATCCCTGCATTGCTGGATTAAATCCCGCTTGTTTATGGTCAATAATCTTGATGATCTGTTCCATTTTTTCCCCCTGTGTATCTTATCGAGGTTTTTTCCATCTATGTACATTATGGAGAGTCACTGTAGCTCTCTTTTTGGTTGTGTTTTCCTCTGGTTTTAGTATGAGTGTAATACTTTCCTCCATGAATAGGTTGGGGAGCTTTGCTTCCCTTTCAATTTTATTAAGGACTTCAAAGACTATTAGCACTAAATCCTTAAATTTCTTGTAGAATTCAGTTGAGATTCCATCAGGACCTTGGCTTTTCTTTGTTGGTAAGTTTTTAATTACATTTTCAATCTCATTGTCTGATATTAAGTTATTCAAAATTTTTGTATCTTCTTGATTTAGCTTTGATAATACATATGAATCAAAGAATCTGCCCATTTTTATATGCTTTCCATTTTGTGTGTGTTAAAATTGTCAAAGTAGGTATTGATTATCTGAATTTACACAGGATATACAGTGATTTTTCCCTTTTCATTCCTCACTGTGTGAATTTTTTTCTTTTTTTTCTGATTAGTTTAGCAAGGTGTTTTAAATTTTGTTTATTCTTTCAAAGAACCAAGTCTTCAGCAAATTAGTTTTTTTGTATTGTTTTATAATCTCAATTGCATTAATTTCTGATCAAAGCGTTATAATTTCCTCCCTTCTTTCAGATTTTGGCCTGACTTGCTTTTCTTTGTCTAGTAGCTTAAAGTGCAATATTACATAATTTATTTATTCTTGCTCTGTTTCTCTGATTTGAAAATTAACCACTAAAAGTTTCCCTCTTAGGTCTGTTTTCATTGATTCCCATAGGTTTCAGTATTCCTTTTCTTTTTAATTTATTTTTTATTTTATTGAAGTACAAATATCAATCAGACAGTTTAAAGACATCTTAACAAGACAGATTCGATAAATTAATACATTGCAAACTGTTTTCATGTTTTGGTATCATACAAGGTGCATATATGATATTATATTTACAGATATTATTTTAGCAGATGTCCTTATCAGTAAATTAAGAGTGTAGCTGCTTACTTATCTTATTTTATATACCTGAATTATATCAAAAATTCAATAATTATTTTCCCAGTGAATGACCGTAGTACTAGAAGCCGACATAATATCGTGTCCAACCACCATTAGTGCAGGTCTTGTCTCTCATAGAATTATATAGAAGCACAACGTTATCTATCCCAACTGTACTGTCTATACACACACTTCATGATTTTCCTTTTCTAATCCCTTCCTTTGTCTACACCTGTCAAAGATGGGCACTCCAATTGTCATTCAACTAACTTAGGTGCTTGAACTCGATACCACAATCCAACATAGTCCAGAATTCCACCACAATAGTGAGTTATTCAAAGAAGTTGTCGACCATAGCCATTTACAGCTCAGTTTAATATTATGGCCCCGAGATGTGTATTTCATTTTTATACTTTTCTGCTGGATGGTTAAGACCTAGATAGAGCAAGACTTATATATCAACACATGAACTTTATGTTTCTTATGTGGTCAGTGAAGTCCTCTCAGGGTTTATCTTGTAGTCCTATACATTATTCTGTAGATCCTTTGTCTGTGTCATCAAAGTGGATGAGTATCAGACAATGCTTTACCAGTTCACTCTCTGTGAGAGCTTGAGAGAAAGTTTTCTCTGCATGTGACTCTATAGAACTTCAATCTCTTTCCTCTGTGGCTCCATAATCTCCTTCTTCAGAAAATTTGGAGCCCACCTGAGTTTCATGATGTTGCAGTACAGGTTCTCCTATGTCCTCAGTCTTCGCTGACCTTGAAAGGCTAGGGCCAAAATGTTGTCTGGCCTTGTGGCTCTTCTGTTTCTCCAACTCTGACTTGGGATCTTAGGTTGTTAACCATCCAGAAAAAAGCTGATTAGTATCCTGCAGCATATGCCATTCACTTTGCCTTATATGACTCAATTGATTTCAGTTGTTGTACGTTTCCATTTGTATTTCTGCTTTTCGCTTGTTATACGAGGGAAGACTATACGATATTTACACATGTGTGTCTGGTTTATTTCACTTATGAGTATATGTTCAAGTGGCATCCACTTCAGTACAAATGCTTCAAACTTATCATTCTTAATAGCTGAGTAATACTCCATTATATAGAAATACAACATCTTTTTCAACCATTCTTCATGTGATGCACATCTTGGTTGTTTCCAAGATTTTGCTATCACACATTGTGCTGCTATAAACATAGGTATACATATATCTCTATGATACAATGTATCCAAATCCTTTGGGAAAATTCCCAGTAGGGGGATAGCTGGCTTGAATGGGATTTCTAGTCCCATTCTTTTGAGGAGTCTCCATACTGACCTCCACAAAGGTTGTACCACTCTACATTTCCACCAGCAGTGAGGAAGTGTTCCCTTTTCCCCACCACTTCTCCCACATTTGTTGTTGATTGATTTCCTTAGGATAGCCATTCTTTCTGGAGTGAGACGGTATCTCAGTGTTGTTTTTATTTGCATTTCACGAATGGCTAGTGAGGTGGACCATTTTTTCATATATTTATTTGCTTTAATTCCGTCCTCTGAGAAATATGTATTCATCTCAGATGCCCATTTCTGAGTTGGGTCTTTAAATTTGAGGGCCCTGTTATATCTTAGTTCTTTATATATTCTAGACAGTAGTCTGTGTCTGATTGCTTATTATTTAGGATTTTCTCAAAATTTGTGGGTTGTCTTTTCACTCTGTTGACAATTTCTTTTGACATGCAGAAGCTCCTTTAGAAGAGTTGATCCCAGTTGTTGATTCTTTCAAGTGCTTCCCGTGTGAATATATGTTTGTTCATGAACTCTTTACCTGCCCCTATGTCTTCAAGAGTTCCTCCTACTTTCTCTTCCAGGAGATTGAGTGTTTCTGTTTTAATGTTTAGATCTTTAATCCATTTTGACTTTAACTTAGTGCATGGTGATAGAGCTGGGTCAAGCTTTAGTTTTCGGCATGTAGAAAGCCATGTTTTCCAGCACTATTTGTTGAAGAGGCTGTCTTTCTTCCAGTGAGCCTGTGTAGCCCCTTTGTCGAAGATAAGATGGCTGAATGTTTTCGTAGATGCCTCAGCGTCTTCTAATTTATTCCGCTGATCCTTAGGTCTATTTT
Organism: Ctenomys sociabilis; assembly: GCA_004027165.1. NCBI lineage: Eukaryota > Metazoa > Chordata > Mammalia > Rodentia > Ctenomyidae > Ctenomys > Ctenomys sociabilis. The sequence goes on along the minus strand of PVKA01000666.1, from coordinate 110,709 downwards.
GTAGTCAATACCATGTTGATTTTACCACAGTGGCTTTCTAGTATAATTTCAAATCAGGAATTGTGATGCCTCCTGCCTTGTCTTGATTGGCCAAGATTGCCCTTGCTATTCTAGGTTGTTTGTGGTTCCAAATAAATTTTAGGATTGATTTCTCTATATCTGGGAGGAATGTTGGTGGCAGTTTGATAGGGATTACATTAAATCTGTACAGCAATTTTGGGAGTATGGCCATCTTCACGATGTTGGTTCTTCCTATCCAGGAGCATGGAATAGCTTTCCATTTTCTGAAATCCTCTATAATCTCTTTTCTTAGGGTGTTGTAATTTTCCGTGAAAAGATCTTTGACTTCCTTGGTTAAGTGACTCCTAAGGTATTTTATTTTCTGTGGTGCTATTGTGAAAGGTATTGTTTCTATTGTTTCCCTTTCAGTGTGCTTGTTATATGTGTAGAAGAATGCTATTGACTTCTGCGTATTGATTTTGTATCCTGCTATGCTACTGAATTTCCCTATCAGTTCTAGTAGTTTCTTGGTGGAATTTTTGGGATCTTCCAAGTAAAGTATCATGTTGTCTGCAAATAGTGATAATTTAACTTTTTCTTTACCTATTCTTATTCCCTTTATTTCTCCCTCTTTTCTAATGGCTGTTGCTAAGGATTCCAAGACTATATTGAATAGGAGGGATGATAGAGGTCATCCTTGTCTTGTACCTGATTTAAGAGTAAAAGATTTCAGTGTTTCCCCATTTAGGATTATATGAGCTTTTGCGTTGTCATAGATGGCTTTTATCAAGTTAAGATAGAATCCATCTATTCCAATTTTCTGCAGGACCTTGAAAATGAATGAGTGTTGGACTTTGTCAAAGGCTTTCTCTTCATTAATTAAGATGATTATATGGTTTTTAGATTTCAGTCTATTAATGTAGTGTATTACATTTATAGATTTTTGAATATTGAACCATCCTTGCATCCCTGGGATGAATCCTACCTGGTCATGGTGTATGATCTTCTTGATGATTTGCTGTATTCCACTTGCCAGGATTTTGTTATTTTTGCATCTATGTTCATGAGGGAAACTGGCCTGTATTTCTCCTTTTTGGTTGTGTCTTTCCCAGGTTTTGGAATGCCTATTATACTTGCATCCAGAAATGATTTTGGGAGGACTTTTTCCTTGTCAACTTCATGGAAGAGTTTGTGGAGTATGGGGATTATATCTTCTATAAATTTCTTGTAGAATTCAGCTGTTAATCAATCAGGACCTGGACTTTTCTTTGTTAGTAGGCTTTTTATTACGTTTTTTATTTCGTTGGCTGTTATCAGCTTATTGAGAGTTGTAATATCTTCTTGATTCAGTTTTGGTAATTTGTACCTTTCGAGGAATCTGTCCATTTCTTCTGTGTCTTCTATTCTGTGAGAATAAAGATTCTCGAAGTAACTACTAATAATTGTCTGAATTTCCACTGGGTCTGTGGTGATTTCACCCTTTTCATTCCATATCGCTTGTACTTGAATTTTCTTTGCCTCTTTTTGATGAGGTTGGCAAGAGGCTTATCAACTTTATTTAGTTTTTCAAAGAACCAACTTTTTTGATTTGTGGATTCTTTGAACTGTTTCTTTCATCTCAATTGAGTTAATTTCTGCTCTAATCTTTATGATTTCTTCCCGTCTTTGTACTCTAGGTTTTGTTTGCTCTTCTTTTTCTAGTTGTTGGAGGTGCAACATTCAGGTAGTAATTTGTTCCCTTTCTGTTTTCCTAATGTGTGAGTTCATAGCTATGATTTTCCCTCTAAGAACTGCTTTCATCGCATCCCATAAATTCCGGTAAGTTGTACTTGAATTTTCATTGAATTGTAGATATTGTTGAATTTCTTGTTGAATTTCTTCTGCAACCCATTACGCATTGTTTGCTGAGTAGGATGTTGTTTAGTTTCAATGAATTTAGTGGGTTTTTTGGGTTTCTTTTGTCATTCATTTCCACGTTCATTGCATTGCGGTCAGATACTATGCATGGGATAATTTCTATTTTCTTGCCCATACTTAGGCATGACCTCTGGACTAGTATGTGGTCTATTTTGGAAAATGACCCATGTGCAGCTGACAAAAATTTGTATTCAGCTGTGGTTGGGTGGAACACTCTATATATGTCCACCAGGTCCACTTGTTCTAAACTCTGGTTCAGTTCTGCTACTTCTTTGCTAATTTTTTGTCTGGTTGACCTATCTTTTTGAGATAAAGGTGTGTTAAGATGTCCTGTCAAGATTGTGTTCTTAGACATTAAGTTTTTCATGTCCCTTAAGATTTGTTTTACATAGTTGGGTGCTCCTGTGTTTGGTGCATAGATATTTATGAGTGTTACTTCTTGCTCTTGAATTTTTTCCCCTGACCAATATATAGTGGCCTTCTTTGTGTTGTTTGATCATTCTTGGTTTGAAGTTGAGACTGTCTGAGAACAGAATTGCTACTTCTGCTTTTTTCTGAGGTGCTGGGGCATGTAGTATTGTTTTCCATCCTTAGACTTTGAGCCTATGAATGTCCTTTTGAGTTACGTGTGTTTCTCGAATACAGCATATTGTTGGATTTTGTTTCCTAATCCACTGTGCCAGTCTATTTCTCTTAATTGGAGAATTGAGTCCGTTTACATTGATGGTTATAATTGAAATGTGCTGATTTATGTTTGTCATGATATTTACCTGGTATTGTTTACTCCTTTGTAACCTGTGTTTAATTGACTGTCCTGTTTAGTGGGTTCATTCCATCGTCCTTCATGGAATTCTGGTCGTTGTGGTCTCTCTCTAGAACATCTTTCAGCAGCCTGTGAAGGGATGGCTTTGTCATCATGAAATTCTTCAGTTGTTCTTTGTCGTGGAAGTATTTCATTTCTCCATCAAACTTGAAAGAGAGTTTTGCAGGATATAATATTCTGGGCTGGAATTTGTTTTTTGTGTAGGACTTGAAGAACTCTGCTCCGTGTGCTCCTTGCCTTCATTGTTTGTGTAGAGATGTCGGCTGTATTTCTGATGGGTTTTCCTTTGAATGTGAGCTCCTTCTCTCTAGCAGCTTTAGGTATATTATTTTTGTGTTGGATTTCTGGGATCTTAACTATTATATGTCTCGCTTGGTTTCTACTTGGATTGAGGTTATTTGGTATTCTGTATGCTTCGGTGACCTGAATGTTGGATTGTTTCCTCATATTTGGGAAGTTTTCTGCAATTATTTCTCCCCAAATTCTTTTTATGTCATTTGTATTGACTCTTTCATTCTTTTTGATACCACTTATTCTCACATTGTTCATCCTGGCGTCATCTTGCAGGTGATGGATTATTTTTTCCTGCATTCTCATTTTTAAAGAGATCCTTTCTCATCTTTTCACTAGCTGCTCCAGCATCTTCAAGATCTGAAACTCTGTCTTCGCTTTCGCTCAGCCGGTTTTATAGACTTGTGATTGACACTTTTAGTTCTTCTATATCTCTTTGACTGTATTTCATGTGTTCTATTTCTTTTCTGTATTGTTCATTCAAGGAATCCATCATATTTCTGATCCCCTCAATTTTTTTATCCATGTCTTCTTTAGAGGTAGTTATTAATTCTTTTTCTGCTGTGTTTCTTCCAAGTTGGATTTCCTCTGTATATTTCTGGACTTGTTTCAGTATTTCAGATCGTATGACTTCAAAAAGTTCTTTTTTGATTTCAGAACTTATTTCTGCTTTGAGTTCCTCATGATCTTTCTACTGTTGTTTCTTTGCCTCAGATGCTGTTAATTCATATATATCAGCTGGAATAGTGCTCTCTGCACTTGTTCTGGGTGAGCATCGTTTTTCCACCCAATGTTTTTGGAATTCATTCTTTATTTCAGATACTATGTATTCAGATATTTCTTTTTGAACTTGGGGAATTACTTCTTGTTTTATTTCCTCTATATCCTTCTGCTGTTGTTCCTTTGCTGCTGTATCTGTTAGTTCATTCATTGCTGTTGAGCTATTGTCTTCTGCCCTTCCTGATGGACTCGAGGTCTGGGATTGCACATTTCCCCTTCTCTTAGTCATTTTGTATAACACTGGCCTTTGACCTTTGCTGTAGAGCTGTGGTGCCCCTATAACCTTAGCTTGTTATGAAATTCGGGTGCCATTCTATTAAGTTTGAGATTTTCCAGGTATTCCTATCCTTTGTCTAGCTGTTGTGTTCAGTTCCTTTTTTGCTGCAGTTTCTTTGGTTCCCCTGTATTGGATCCCGGGGTCAGCCCTCCTGTGTCAGGCAGGTCATTCCTCAGATGGGTGTGCCTGGACTTTGGTGGGTCTTCTGGGCTCGCAAAAGGATAGTGGATGATCTTATTCATTGAGTAGGCTGTACTGGGTTGGCCAGCCTGTGCTGGGTCTGGGTCTACAGGCCGTAACCCGAGAAGGCTGGGAAAGGTCCCTCTGGTGCAGCGGGCCTGGAGCCCTCACTCACAGGCCAGGCTATGCTGGGTTTCAGTCCATGTCGTGGGACTGAGGATTGCTGAGAAATGTCCCTCCAACGTGGCAGGCTTGGAGTTCTCACTCCAGGCCAACCTGCACTGGGTCTTGGGCTGTGGGGTGCACCTAGTAATCACCTGGAAATGTTTCTCTGGCATGGTGTGCCTGGAGTTCTCACCGGGCCAAGGGGAGTGGGGGGCAGGGAATCCCTGGGAAATGTCTCTCGAGCATGGTGGGCCTTCAGTTCTACACTCACTGAACTTTGCTGCCCAGAGAGTCGGGGAAATCCCCACTTGTTCAGCGGGCTTTAGGCCAGGGGATCCGGGGAGGTGCTGGTGAGTGGGTCCTGAGGTTTCAGGCCAGTCACTGGCTTGAAGGGCTTGGGGTCAGTGATCCGGGTAGCATGCATGGGAAGAAGCCAATGGCTCTCCCTCAGACTCACCACACTCTCACTGATCTGGGAAGCCTGGTGAGTCGTGCAAATTCCCACTCACTGGGAGAGCTTGGGGTGGGATCCAGGAGGCTGCTGGGGTCAGCTGCTGTCTCAGGTCGACTTGCTTTCTCGGGAGGTCTCTGGGGCCAGGCGGGCGCGGGCGGGATGGAGGAGGATGGCGGAGTGGGCCGCGCTGTCTCTGGCCGGTCTCTGGGGCTGGGCGGGCGTGGGCGGGATGGAGGTTTCAGTATTCTGTATCTACATTTTTATTTAATTTTTGATAGTGTTCATTTTCCTCATTAATTTCATCTGTAACCTACTGACTATTCAAAAGCATGTTATTTAATTCCCATTTTTTAAATGGGATTATGCTGTTTCTTTTGTTCTTAGTTTCCAATTTCACTACATTTTGGTCAGAAATATCATGGGATAATTTCAATTCCTTTGAATTTATTTAGCGTTTTCTATGAGCTTGTATACAGTCTATTTTAGACCATGTCCCATGTGCAGGTCAGAAGAATGGATGTGTTGATGTTATTGAGTGGTACACTTGAAATATCTACTAAAATTGTTCAGATTTGATTTAATTCTAATATTTCTTTGCTAATTTTTGCCTTTTTTATCTGTCTCTTTGTGATAATGAGCTAATGAGGACCCAATTAAATTTATATTTTTGCTCAGTTCATTTTTTAAGTTTATTAATATTTGCTTTATGAAGTTTGCTACTCTCAGAGCCAGGGAGATGGCTCAGTGGAATAATTCCTTCTGGCAAGCAGAAGGGCCTGAGTTCAATCTCCAGTTCTGAAAAAAAAAAAAAGAAGTTTGCTGCTCCCATATTTGGTGCATGTGTATTTATGAATGTTATTTCTTTATCTTGAATCTATCCCCTAACAAGTATGTAGTGACCTACTTTATCTCTTTTGATCAGTCTTGGGTTTGAGTTCACATAGTCTGCAAATGAAATGGCTACTCCTGCTTTTTAATTGGCTCTTTGTGACATGGTGTATTGCTTTCCACTGTTTTATGTTCAGTCTATGAATATTATTTGAGTTTTATGTGCTTCTTGTACACAGCATATTTTTGGATCTTCTTTCTTAATCCATTTATCCAGCCTGTTTCTTTGGTTTGGTGAACTGAGGCTGTTTATGATTATGGTTACAACTGATAGATACTGGCTTATCTTCATCATGTTATCTTCCTGTTGCTGCTTCCTTTCTTTCCCCCTCTATTTAATTGCTTTCTATGCTTGGTGGGTTTTTTTGTTTTGTTTTGTTTTTATTTTTGGAATTGTGGTCAGTTTCATCTCTGCCTAGAATATATTTTAGTATTGTTTTTCAAAAATATTGTATTTATTTATTGATTGATTTATATGGCACAGGGTCTTGCTACACAGCTTGGACTCATAGTGATCCTTCTGTCTCAACTTTCCCAGCCTTACAGGCACACATTAAAAAACCTGGTTTCAGGCGCCAACACAGTGCAGAACTGGCACAGTATGCAATACTAAGGACAGGACCAGGGTCCTTATGCTTGCTAAGCAAGCACTTGACCAATGAGTTATCCCCCCAGCCCATTTTTTAGTATTCTCTATATGATTTGTGTGGTGGTCACAATTGTCTTAGTTGTTCTTTGTCATGGAAATATCTCCATTAATTTCAATAGATAGTGTCACACAGTATATCAGTTTAGATTGGAAGTTGATTTTCATTGTTGTCACTGTTTTTTCTTTGTTTGTTCTCAGGACTTGAAGTACTTCACTCCAAACTCTTGACCTGAGAATTCATGTTGTGAAATTGGTCTTGATTCTGATTGGCTTTCTTTTATATGTGATCAGGCATATAATATCTTTAAATATTTTGTTCCTGTGATGAATATTTTGATCTCAATTATTATTTGTCTGGATGTAAATTTAATTTGCTCATGGCTATTTTGAGTTCTACATGACTTTCCCCATGCATGGGAAAATTTCATCTATAACTTTTACAAATTGTCTTTTTTATGACATGTGCTGACTCCTGTTTCTTCACTGACATTTATTAGTTTTGTTATAGTTTGTGTCTAGTTTTCCCCCTAAAGATTTTGCCTGAGACTAAGATCAAGCATGGTGGACTATTTAATCTTGCAAATGAAATTTCAAGATAGTAGAATGTTGAAGCACTGGCATGGTTATTGTTGGGAACTTTTAGTCAGATATGTGTTGAGAATGAGGAGCAAAGAGCCCAGCAGGATTACTTAAAATGTTGGGAGTCTGGCCAGAAAAGAAGCTCCAATAAAGCTTTTGCTTGCAAAAATAGAGCTGAGAGGATCTCCATTGTTGATAAGGAACAAGATAATGGAAAAGGTAGTTTGAAGGCATCACAGGGGGCAAGTTTATGCCCTTTGCTGCCTTGGGACTGAAAGGGTAAGGGTTTTTGCCTTTGACAGAAAGCTGCAGAGTGCTGTGTTCCAAAATGGCAGCAGCACACACAACACATTCCAGAAAGGCACTGGCATAGAGCACTTCTCCCTCAGAATCAGGTTCAGAGTGCTCAGTGATACAGGCACTTGTTCCCTATTGTCAAGAAAGAAGAAAACCAGGCTACTATTCCAGTTGGCAATTAAAAAGCCTTCCCCCTTGATTTCAGAATGCCTGGGAAGCTGGACAATGTGCTCCTGAGAGGGCAGTGTGTGAAGCAGAGAGTGAGAAGCTCAAAATTTAGTGGAAACTCCAGAAGTTTGGAAAAATTAGGAACGTAGATCATCTAAGGGAAACTCCTAGGAGCGACCAAAGCTGGCCAACAAGAGAAGGTATGGGACCTACCGCAAAAAGAGGTGGAGCCGTGTAAGGCCTTTGGAACTCACAACTCATCACACATTTCTTCAGATGTTCCACATGGAACTACGAGACTTAATGTTTGCCCTTCTGGATTTTGTGATTGCTTTGCCCCCAATGCTTGTTATCCTGCTGCATGTACCTTTTGGAATGTGAATGTTTTTCTTGTTCCATTGAGTGTTGCAAATACTCAAATTTTCATTTGTACAGGGTTCATAGCAAAGTGTTAGATATTGATCTTGGAGGAGACTTGGGTCTTGGACTTTTCCTCAATGTTGTAATGTAGGATTTTGGCAACTCTTAGAGATGGACCAAAACGCCTTTTGCATAAAGGGTTGTGCCTGAGTCTTTGGAGGTCCAGGAAATAATGTTATGGTTTGTGTCTAATTGTCCTTCCAAAGTCTCATGCAATTATAGTGTACACTTCTAGAGATTGTGATTAATTCACAATCTCTAGAATGCAGTTCTGGGATTACGAGTATAAGTGCTACACCCAGCCTGGGACAGATAGCTTGAATGCAGCATGAAGGAGACAGACTCACTCTGTGTTGCCATTGTTTGTACTACTCCTCCTTTTGTTATTGCTCTTACGCTGTTGGCTGCCACATAGAACTGCTGCCCTCTGTCATGTGCCATACTTCCTTGGACCCACACAAGTATGGACTGAAATAGCCACAAACTGTAAACTCAATAAACCTTTCCTTTCTTAATTTTGTGAGCCAGGTACTTTGTCCCAGCAATGAGAGAAATGTAACTAACACAATCTTGTTTTTCTGTATCCTGCTGTGTTTGTTGAAGTGTTATTTCATGAGCTCTTAGTTTTTGGTTTTTGTGTTTTAGGGAAGGGTCTTCAGGGTGTTCAGAGCCACACTACTAGAATGGATTCATAGGGATTCTCCTATTTACAGCCTCCCAAGAGTTGGGATTACAGGTGCGCACCACTACGCCCACTTGCAATTGCCATGTCAGCATGTCCCAGGGGTGGGGCTGGCATGAAAGGCCTGGGGATTGAACCCCCAGGTCCTGTGCTTGCTTGCAGGCACTTTAATCCACTGAGCTTTTTGGCTGGCCTAGATCTTGGTATTTTTAAAAGATCTTTCCTCTCTTGTTCACTAGCTATGATCCTGTCCTCAAGGTATGAGAGTCTACAGTCAGTTTTGTTCTAGCATTTTTTGCAGCATTCAATGGAAGATTCACTTTCCTGGATATCTCTTTAATTATTTCATGCATTCAATTTCTTTCTTATATTGTTCATTCAAAATTTTCATCATTTTCCTATGATACTCTTTTTTAATTTTAATCTATGTGTACTCTATATTTGCCAAGAAATTCCTTCATTTTGTTTTTTACCTGAGGAATCATTTCTGATCTGATTTTCTCTACAGCCTTATGGATATTTTTCTTTACTTTGACTGGTATCATTTCAGAAATTACAGGTGAGTGTCTTCAATTTTCTACCATGTTAAGTCTCCTGGTTTTGTTCTGCATGGACTGGAAATCTGAAATTTCATTTCACTCTTGCGTATTGTCACTTTCTATTTCAAAAATTTTGATTTCTTTGTTGATTCTTCTAGGATTTTGTAGTAGGCAGCTGTATCACTTGTACCAAGGTCTCCCTAAGAGAAGTCTATTCTTCAGTAAGGTCTTTTGTGTATTGGAGGCTATTGATTTGGTACTGACCACAAGATCCTTCCTTCCCAATTAGAATAAAATATTGGTATCTGTTTGGCTAAGGCTCTAGTTATTTGGTGCTTATCTTTGATGAGTTTATTACCCCAGAGCTTCCCAGTATTGTTATAGAAGGGATAAAAACTGGTTATAAGAAGTATGATGTACTAGCAAAAATGATACAATTAGTAATAACAATAGCATCAAGCACAGTTTAGAAACTGATAGACTTTGGTATCTATCGATTTTGTACCTAAAGTATAAGAGCAAAATCTACAGCGGTATAACAGAGCTGATCATCATTAGGAGTTTATATGCAAAGTAATTTAAGATTAGTGAATAAAACAAAGATAAATAGAAGGAAGTAGAAGCAAGGCTTTGCAAAACATAAAAGGAGTCAGAAAAAAAAGAATTAAGGAGCGAGCAAAGGATTATCTGGGGCCGGGGAGAGGAGGATGGGATTAGTTTTCTGAGGCTAGATTTTTCCCTAGCCTTTTAGAAATGAGAAAAAAAGAATAAAAGAAAAACAGCATAAAACATAAAACAAAAATAACAGAGGCACCCCTATCCATCTGCTTCTATTTTGCCTTTCTTTCTCTCTTTCTTCTTTTCTTTCTTTCTTTCTTTCTTTCTTTCTTTCTTTCTTTCTTTCTTTCTTTCTTTCTTTCTTTCTTTCTTTCATTTGGCACAGGGTCTCACTATGTAGTTCAGACTCCTGTTTTCACCTTCCCCATCACTGGGATTACAGGTATGCACCACCATGCCAGGTCTTAGAGGGTAGTTCCGAAAGCACAAGCCATGATTGATTTCTATGATACAGCTAATTTTATGAGGGAAAGCATTGCCAGCAAAAAAAAAAAAAAAAAAAAAAAAAAAAAAATTACATGTTAAACCAATAATTAAGAGACCTTAATAACTCCCTCTGCTGTCACCCAAGGGTCAGTTTCCTCACTATGTCTCATTGCAAGTGTTTTCTCCTATTGATCTGTATTAATTACTTTTCCCTCATTACTGAGACAAAAATACCTGAAACTCCAAATTAAGGAAGGAGAGTCTTATTTAGCTCACATGTTGTGGAGGTTTCTGTCCATAATCACCTTGATCCAGGAATGGTTGAATAGGAGGCAGAAAACAACAAAAGCAAAAAGGGAAAACAACTGTCTTTTTATCCTTTATATTGTGAGCAAGCTATCCTCCCACACCATCTCTGTGCCCTCTTCATAAACTCAGATGCTAATGAAGTAAGGACCCTGTACCCCAACTGAGTCACTTAGTTAAGCTTCTAAAGGTTTCAATTTTCAAGTTTAACACAATGTATCAACCATTGCATGGGCCTTCCCAGGTACTGGGTCAGCAAAAGCTCTCATGTGCACCTTTCTCAAGGAGTATAAATTCCAATTCCTTTCTAACTCAGAAAAATAGGGGTTATGTAGTGCATAAAGGAATGAGAGGTATATTGCCATTAATGACAGTGAAAACAACCTTTTATAACAAAGTTGTACTTCCAAATCCTGTCCTTTAGCCTGTCATACACAAAACTGTCGGGAGCCATTCCAAGATGGCGACCGCTCCTCGCTCCCCCGCCCATCGTGTCTGCCAAGATGGCGCCCATATCCGGCTTCCGGGTTCTTGTTGCTGTGCCTGGGCCCCTCCTATCCAGAGAAAAGCCCACCTTTTTATGACCCTACCAATGCCATTTAAACACGTGTATAATTGTGATTGGTCTGTAAAGTCTATATAGCTTCTTGTATCAGGAAACCCGCCATGCTTGCACGATAGGAGCCGCGGGTAGCGGACACATGTAGAGGCTTGCATCACACCCGATAAATGCTTGCACAGTAGGAGCCGCGGGTAACGGACGCATGTAGAGGCTTGCATCCCACTCGATAAAGGCTTGCTGAACCCATTGCTGAGTGTCTGAGTGTCTTCTTCCGCGGGACGGGAGCGGCGCCGGACACAAAACCATAAGCAGCAAAGCAATTAGAAATTAAAAAAAAAAAAAACCTTTCCTAACAGCTTTTCAAAAGAAGACAAAAAGCTATCACTTAACTGTCAATCAAGTTGAGACAGAAATACAAGTAAATTCAGCAACCAGTGTAGAAATAAGTCTAAATGCAGTACATATGAAACAGGAATAAAAGGCCCTCCTTGTGAAAATATATCCCATCAAAGAAACCTAAGTAGGATGATATCAGGATGTCACATGCTCTCAAATTAAACCTTTTTTTAACAAAAAAAGGTTTACGCAACTGACAAAAAGATATGACAATGCTTGATTACCTAAATGAGTCATAGTCTAGAATCCAGTCAAAATATTTTGGCATAATATGAAACAAAATCTCACTTCCTTCCAATCACGTACCTGGGACCCCCAAAGTGATACAGGAATAATATAATTCCTAACCTGCTAGGTGTCAGATGTGCCAAATTTGTGCCTCTCAAAAATCAAATTCTGAATTCCCAAGAACAACAAAGGTAAAGAGTAGGAAAGTGTTACTGAGAGATAGCTCTGGGGAGACAAGAGGGATCTCAAGTGGTTGCCACCAAGGCTCTTTGTCACAGGTAATTTGTATAGAAATTCATAATGTGGGTCGATCTTGGGTCAAATTCTAAACAACGTATACAATTATAATTGTGTAGGAAACAAGAATTGTCAACTGGTGTGAGAAACCAAGTGGGTACTCAAAGAGTCTGAGAAAAACCCTTATTGACAAATCAAAGTGGATTTCATGTTCCAAGGTCTGAGCACTAATTCTGGCCTGGGTAAGTTGTTATACAGGAGTTGCAGATGAAAGGGTAAGTTAAAGGCAGTTACTTAAAGTTAACAGGTTTGTAACTGAACATCCGCTCAACTTCAGGCAGCCAGCTGGCATAGGGGATTCAGGTGATAAGGGACTGCGAAGCAGCTCTCAAGGGAAGGGGAAGAGGAGGAGTATAGCAAGTCATGCATGGAGAAAGAGGCCTCATACAGGGAAGAATTCACTGCAAAGTATGAGGAGTGAGATAATAAGTGCTGGGCGGTTGCTGGTACAGATAGGAGGAGGGGGAGGCCCTGTATGATACAGAACTATTGTATAAAGGTAGGAACATACCTTTAACCTAGTGGGTGGAGTTCAGAGTTGAGCCCATGGGGATGTCCCAGTGTGGTTTATTTTTCTGTCCCATAACCACTTAGCTAATGTTGATTATGATTGATTATGGAAAAATTATATAGTTGACATTGATCTGGACTTATTTATCACTTATAGAACAGAAAAACATTTTTGAGAAGTGTGAATCTAGATATTTTGGTCATCCATGTAGCTGTCTGATGCCTACCTGGACTTGATGGTCTAGGTGGTACTAAATAAAATATAATTTTGAGTTATCATTTATCCTTTAGGAAAGTATACAAGTCTGGTCAGTGTGACTTTATCTTGATGTCTTGGCTTCTTCAGATGTGCCTCTAGTTACACTTTTGATGTGTCCTGATTCTTCTTCTCTGACCCTCTGGAGAGTCCATCCCTAATCTAGCTGCATACTTAATTTAGCTGCCTATGGTCTTTTGGCTTTTGTGTTCAGAGAAGACTATAGAGTGGATTAAGAAAGGGGTAGAGTGTTTCACTGGCTGTTACAGACACAAAATACTTGTTGGTCAAAAAGCAGTAATATTGAGGGCTGGCCTGTTAGCTCAGCGGACTAAAGCACCTGCTTAGGCAGAGCACAGCTGCTGGGCTTCAGCGGCATTCAGTGCTGGCCCTGCCCATGGGACACGATGACTAGGCAGCTGAGACTGGACATGGTGGTGTGCACCTATAATCCCAGTACTTGGGAGGCTGAAAACTGGAGAATCATTAAGTCCAATCTATGTAGTGAGATCCTGTACACCCTGTAGACCCTACCCTAATCTCATAAAAGATAAATAAAAAGAAGGCAGTAATATCTATGAACTTAAAGGAAGTAGTTGAATTATTTGATTATTGATGGAATTTGTTAAGAAATGATATAAGTAAAGATTAAGAAAAAACCACAAAGAAAAACAAATTCAGTATGGGTTGTTAATTAAATATTGGTTTCATGGTTTATTTGCACAAACAAAATAATTTAATTTTCACGATATCCTAGGGACCTCTAGTACATAATTCTATTGTGCTGGAATTCTTATAAAATTCCTATAAATGCAACTTCAACAATTTATATCTGGAATAAATGATTTCATATTTCCACATTTTAGTTACCAAATTACCCACTTTTAGTCCTTTAAGAGAACTTCAAGAGTATATCTTTTCCTTTTTGACAAATGGAACAGATTATTATATTCCTGTCACAGATCTGCAAAATGTTGCAGTTTGGGCTTGATTTTCCACATGATTACAGTCAATCTTTAGTTCATGAAAAGAAACAAATACATGATGGAGAAATAAACCAAGCATAAATATGTAATTGTGCATTACTATTGAAAAGCCCATTGTAATCTCTAAAATTAGTATAGCACTACCAACCTATGAATATTGTAAGCACACCATAGATATACTGTGGCGATAATCAGTACATAAATCTCTCCTGAATAAAGAAAAGTACCACTTATTTATTCTCCCCGCTATTGTTTAAAATGAGAGTCACTAAGTAGTGACTCCTGACCACTGAAGATGTGGGTAGCCTCAATGGAATTAAATGCAGGTTTAAAACACACACAAAGCCTCAAATAGTTAAGGCAAGAAAATAATGTGAGTTCTATCACAAGTGTATTCATATGGGCTACACGTTCAATGATTATTTTTTCAATGTGTTAGGTTATGTGAAATATATTATTAAATTAACCTATTTCTTTTTAAACATTTAATTCATGGGTGAAAATCATATTTAGCTCCCATATATAGGTCTTCCTTTATACTTTCACTGCACATCTATTCTTATTCTCTTAGATGTATAAAAAGGCAGGTCAGTTTTTAAATAGTCTATTTTTAGTTCAAAAACTCCTATGATGTTAAAATGAAAAAAAAAGTAGACCTTTTTCCTTTAAGGGAATGAAAAGAGGATAGAATGCAATGGGCTAATGCTTGATGCATTTTTAACAATGGACCTTCTTCATTTTCTTATAGAAAAAAAAAAAAAAAACGTTCCTAACAAAACAAAACAAATGTCTCTATATCAGAGACTGTTGTCACATGAACCCCCCATTTTTTTTCTCTTTTTTGGGGAAGGTCTACAGGGTGTTCAGGGTCTCAGTACTAGAATGGATTTTAGTGATCCCCCTGTTTACAGTCTCCCAAGAGATGGGATTGCAGGCATGCAGCAGAGGGGCCAGGATGGCACTCCAGGGATCAAACTCTGGTCCCTGTGCATGCCTAAGCAAGAGCCTTAGTCCACTAAGCTATCGGGTCAGCCCCAAATAATTTTTACAAGTACTATTTTTTGGTTTCTGTGCCTGAGAAGAAACTACCCTGTAGGTCAAATTACGAATTTATGAAGAACCCAAAAGCAAATTTTCAGTACTCCAAATACCAGCTACAAATGCTAAGTCAATCTTAAACAAATATTGCATGTATATAATCAAACTCATTTTATTTAGTTCTCACTTATGTAATATTTAATTTTCCTGAATTAACTAGTACTTAAGTAATTATTACATTTCAATAAACACATATCAAAAACTGACTAATTGTAACAATGCAATTTAAAATTTATTTATTTATTTATTTATTTATTTATTTATTTATTTATTTATTTATTTATTTTTGTGTCTGGCTCAGCCCATCTAGGGGCAAGGCTGGTGTGGAATGTGGAATCAAGCAGCAGTCCCTGCATTCTTGTCTGAGCTTGTCTAAGCAGGTACTTTAGACTGCTGAGCTATCTCACCAGGCATCACAATGCAATTTAAAGTATTGCATGCTTCAAAGTGCTAAGTGAGTGCATTTTAAATGTGATTTTTCCCATGAGTGATGAGACTAAGTTTCTAGGTATGTGGTTGTGAAGAACAAAGAACTGGAAGTGACATGCAACAGTAAACAAAAAGCTCTAAAGTGTATTACAACAACGGTATACAGAAAGTGAACAGAGTTGTGCTTGAAAGATTAACACACAAACTGAGAACATGAGGTACAGGGAGTTTAAAATGCTGTGCCACTTCTGGGGCATCTCCTGTCTGCTACTTCCACAGCATGACTGACAACCCAATTGTCAAGTTGTTGAGTCATTCAATTGCATCTGTTGTGTCTTTTTCCCATAATCTACACTGCCATAATTGGAAATATGAGATGCTCTCCATATGCATGAACCTTCAATGCACTCTGGGTGAAGAAAGATTATGAGAAGTCACACTGGGCTGGCAGGTTTGTCACTCATGTGTCCTGGTTTGGAATTTTCTAAAAGGGTTTTCTCTCATCTCTGCCTGCCTGGTATAAGACCTATGACATTGATGGGGTGGTGGTGGCTGGGTGACATTGCTCAGTCTATGAGCAATAGGTTGGATGGAAATAGTTTCTTTGACTTAATTGTAGTATGACCCAAAACTCGTAGTTCAAATAATACATTAATTAACTTGATTTAAACGTTCCACAATGTTATGTATGTACCCAAATATACTTTAGGAACCACAGTACATATGTTGTTTCTCAATTAAAAACAAATTTATTATATATTCCAATGTTCAGTAGGTTTTTATGTTTTCTACTATGTTCATCTTTCATTTTGAATGTATACTTTGAATAAATTATGAGACTTATGTCACACCGCAGAAATGGCTGCAGTTCTTCTGTTGTGGCACTTTTGCAACTTTTTGAAAATTCAGTTGAACACATTTGTGAAAATGCTTTAAGGATGACTATTCTATTCCAAACATCTTGTTATGAAAGTAATCTTGTGTAAACTGTGTAATAAATCTTGAAATCAGGAAAATTCATATTCACATTTTAATATACTCTTTAAAATTATGTTAGTTGCTTGTCTTTCCTAAGTAATATAGAGTAAGCTTATGTATATGAGAAATTTCTGAAATTTTTATATGAATTACTGTACATTAGTAATTTAAATGGAAGGAATTTCTGTCTTTGCTTTATGCATTTTTTGATGAATGTGTGTATATATTTCTTCATTTATTGAGATTTTCTTTGAGTTCCTTTTATAACCATTGTATATATTAAGCATATATTTTGTTAGATTTGCACCTGTTTCTATTTTAAAATGTAACTTAATTTTGAAGTGTGTTATACAGATGTTTATTGCTATCATATAGATTCTTATTTTTTGTTTCAATACAACTTTATTTTAAACATTAAAAACAAACAAAAGCAAAAACAACAAAATAAAGACAGAAAAAAAGCAACATACAATAATACAATGTTACAGAATTTTTAAACAAGAACAAAAAGTTAACAAGAGAACCCGGGGAGATAGCTCAGTATAATAAGTGCTTGCCTGGCAAGTGCAAGGTCCTGAGTTTAAAACCCCATACCAAAAAAAAAAAAGTTAACAATAGTTGTTACATTACATATTGTTATTGTCAAATTTGCTGCTCAGGTTACCAGATATAGATATGCAAGATTGGTCAAATAATTAAACATTGTGTCTTCCTTTCAATAAACCTTAGTTTTTTCTTGCACTTTTTACTTTTCATTTTTAAATTTGTTTTAAAGACAGTATGATCATAATTGATAAGACATTAGGTATAGTACAAATTAAAAGAAGATGGAAGGTATTGAACTGTGGTTTTTGTAGTGCACATTGCTGTGCTTGATGCAGTTGCTCAGATTACCGATATTGGCATATAAAATTAGTCATAGTGAAAAATGTAAACATTAACTGCTATTTAAAAAGAAAAACTCAGCCTGGCCAAACAGCTCAGTGGATTAAAGCTCCTGCAAGCAGGCAGAGGGGCCGGGGATTAGATCCCAAGGTCTGTCATGCCAGTCTCCCCAGGGCACCCTGAGACTGAGCATGGTGGTACACACCTGTAATCCCAGCTCTTGGGAGGCTGTAAACAGGCAGATCACTATAAGTCTGATCTTTATATAATAAAAAGAAAAAGGGAATTAGTAGTGTTATCATTTCAGCCTTTCCTTATATATACTTCCATGATTTTTTTCCTTTCTTTTTTTCCTGTCTTTTCTCCTTCCCCCCATCTCCATTGTTTATACCTTATGTTCAGTTTCTCTTTTACTATAGCTATTGCACCTTTCAGATTTCATTTGTTCTTTTAGGTTCTTACACTAGGGACATAATCCCATGTTTACATATGTGGGTCTGATTTATTTCACTTTGGAATACAGTCTCTAGTAGTATCCAGTTACCTATAAAGGCTTCAAGTTTATCTTCTTTCTACTATACTATATACTTTTGCATCCATTGTATAAAAATATCACATCCTCTTTATCCAATCCTGAGGTGATGGGCATTAGGGTTGTTTTCAGGATTTATCAAAGACAAATTGTGTTGCTATAAACATTGGTATACATATATCACTTTGTTATGATGATTTTAGCTCTCCATAGAAGATACCCAAATGGAGAATGGCTGGGTTGAATTAGATCTTTAATCTTAGGTTTCTTAGGAATCAGCGCACTGATTTGCCCAGTGACTGAACCGGTCTACACACCCATCAACATGCAGAGTGACACCCTTTCTCCACAGCACCCCAAGCATTGTTATTGGTTGAATTCTTGATGGTACCCATTCTTTGTGGAATTATATGGTATCTCACTGTTTTAATTTGCATCTCTTAAATGGCCAATGGGGCCGGCCAAATAGCTCAGCAGATTATATGTAGGTTCAGGGATTGGGGGTTCAATCACCGGGTCTGCCATGTTGGCCCCACCCCAGGGGCATGCTGAGACAGCAATTGAGACTGGACATGATGGTGCATGCCTATAATCCCAGCTCTTGGGAGGCTGTAAACAGGCAGATCACTACAAGTCCAATCTAGTAGTGAGACCCTGAACATCCTGTAGACCCTTCCCTCAAATATAAGAAAAAAGGCCAATTATGTTGAACACTTTTTCATATGTTCATCTGCAATTTATATTTCTTCATCTGAAAAGTGTATATCCATTCCAGATGCCCATTTCTGGATGGGATCTTTGAATTTGGAGGGAGTCTGAATTTTAGCAATTATTTATATGTTTTAGATACAAGTCTTTTGTCTGGGGGAAGCCTGGCTATACATTTTCCCACATTGGGTTTATCTTTTCAATCTATTGGTTATTTGTTTTCTGTGAAAAATCTTAATAGGTTTAGATCCAGTTTGTTGGCTCTTTATTTCATTTCTTCAGCAGTCAGTTTTGTTCAGAAAGTCTCTGCCTACACATACGCCTTTTAAGGTTACTACCCATTCTCACTTCCAGTACATTTAGGGTTTCTGCTTTAATGTTTAGATTGTTAATTCATTTGGACTATAGTTAAGTATAGGAGTATAAACATGTGTCTCATTTTAGTGTTCATCATGTGGAAAGCTAGTTGTTTTTAGAATCATTACTTAAAGAATCTGTCATGTTTCTAGTGAATGTGTTTTGGTCCTTTGTCAAAGATAAGGTGGCTGACTGTGTTTGAAGTTGCTTTTGCATCTTTTATTCTTTTCAACTGGCCCTCAACTCTGCTATTTGCCAAAACGTGCTGATTTTATTACATTGAATTTGTAGTATAATTTCAGGTCAGGAATTGTGATGCCTCCTGCCTTACCTTTGTTGCCCAGGAATACTTTTGCTATTCTAGGTTTCCTCTGGTTCCATATGAATCTTGGAATGTTTTCTGTAGTTCTGTATGATATGCTAATGGAATTTTGAGTGAGATTGCATTAAATTGTATATCAGTTTTGGGAGCAGGGCAATTTTCACTACGTTGTATCTTTCTATCCATGAGCATGGGATATCTTTCTATTTTCTAATATTCTCTTTGATCTCATTTTTCAGAGTTCCATAACTTTTAATATATAGATCATTTACCTCTTTTGTTAGATTGATTCCTAAGATTTTTTTGTTTTGCTTTGTTTTTCTTTGATGAATTTGGTTGTTGCAGGGTTTCACTATGCAGCTCGGACTCATGGTGATCCTCCTGCTTTCAGCCTTCCCAGCACTTGGATTATAGTCCCCTGCCACTACACCCAGATTCTTGCTGGTTTAGCCCACGCTGGGGGCAGGAGATCCAACCACATCCATATGCTTGCCTAAATTTGCCTAAGCAAGTACCTTAATCCACTGATCTATCTTGCTGACCCCAATTTCTAGGTATTTCACATTTTTAGATATGTTTTTCCTAATTTCCGTTTACGAGTTTGTTGCTTGTGTATATTAATGCCATTTTCTTTGAGTGTTGATATTTTAGCCAGTTGCAC
This sequence comes from Ctenomys sociabilis, assembly GCA_004027165.1. NCBI lineage: Eukaryota > Metazoa > Chordata > Mammalia > Rodentia > Ctenomyidae > Ctenomys > Ctenomys sociabilis. Next base: position 91,045 of record PVKA01000666.1, on the reverse strand, counting down.
TACTTAATTTGATTAGTAAATCTACAAGTCTTTTGGTGGAATTTTTGGGTTCTTCTACATAGAGTATCATGTCATAATAATATATTATTATGCAAATAATAATCCAAGTTTTTCCTTTCCTATCCTTATCCTTTTATTTCTTGCTCTTCTCTAATTGCTCTGGTTCATCTTTCCAGAGCTACATTGAAGAGGAGTGGTGATAGTAGACAAAGCTGTCTTGTTCCTGACTTTAGAGTGAAAGCTCTGTTTATCAGATTAAGTCTGATAAAAGTCATCTATTCCAAGTTCTGTAGGATTTTATCATGAGTGGGTTTTTGACTTTGCCAAATATGTTTGGTGCATCTATCAAAATAATCTGATTTTTGTCTTTGGTTATGTTAATATGACATATCATATTTATTGATTTGTGTATGTTGAAATACACAAATTTATAACAAACTCACCCACTCAAAAAACAGAAAGAGAACAGTGCACATCAAGCTTCTAGTAAAACAAGAGGATAACAAGCCCACAGCCCAATCATGAGGAAGTAATAAAAATTAAGGCAGAAATTAATGTAATTTAGACAAAAAAAAAAAAATACAAACGATTCAAAGAGTTGGCTCTTTGAAAGATTGAGTAAAATTGATAACCCCCTAGCCAAACTCATCAAAAAGAAGAAAAAAAAAACTCAAATTCAAGCAAAAGGGAATCAAAAAGGTAAATATACTGCAAATCATGTGGATATATGAGAGATCATCAATAGCTACTTTGAAAATCTTTACTCTCACAGAATGGAAAGCACAAAATAAATGGATAGATTCTTACACAGCTACAAATTACAAAAACTGAATAAAGAACATTTAAAATTTCTGAATAGCCCCATATCAGCCAATGAATTTGAAAATGTAATTAAAAACTTGCCAACAAAGAAAAGCCCAGGTACCATTGAATTTACAGCTGAATTGTACAAGATATCTAGAATAGATTTAATCCCAATGCTCCTCAAAATCTTCAATGAAATTGAAGCAGAAGCAATATTTTCAAACTCAGTCCTGAGCCAGGCATTACAATGATTCTCTGATCCTGAAACTGTAAAAAGACTCAACCAAAAAATGAACTCCAGGCCAGCCTCCATCATGACCATAGGTACAAGAATCCTCAATAAAATTCTAACAAACAGAATGCAGTAAATAGTCAGGAAGATTATACTCAACCAGGTAGGACTCATCTGAGGGATGCAAGGATGGTTCAACACATGAAAAATCTATATATGTAATACACAATATCAATAGAACCAAAACTAAAAACACGTGATCATCTCAGTAGATGCAGAAAAAGGTTTCGACAAAGTGCAAAATTCAGTCATGATCAAAGCTCTACATAAAATTGGAATAGATGTCCTTTACTTCTATCTGATAAAAACTATCACAGAACAATAACCAATATCATTCTGAATGGGGAAAAACAGATTTTTTTTCCTTTAAAATCAAATACAAGACAAGGATGTCTACTATCATCACTCTTATTCAGTATTTTTCTGGAAACATTAGCCAGAGCCCACAAGAAAGAAATGAAAGGAATAAGAATAGGTAAGGAAGAAGTTAAACTATCATTATTCACCGACATGATACTCTACATGGAAGACTCCCCCCTAAAAACTTCACCAAGAAGCTCCTAAAATTAATAAATTTAGTAGCATAACAGGATACAAAGTCAATACCCATTCCATTACATGGATAACAAACTCACTGAAAAAGGAATTAGAGAAACAGTACCCTTTCCATCACCTACAAAAAATAAATACTTATGAATTAATGTAACAAAGGAAGGAAAATATCTATACAATGAAAATGAAGGGGCTGACGAGATAGCTCAGCTGAGAAAGTGTTGCTTTGGCAAGCACAGGGACCAGGGTTCAGTCCTGCATGCAGGCCGGCCCCAACCCCTGGGGCATCCTGAGCCAGTAATAGAATCCAGGGATGGTGGCTCACTCCTGTAGTCCCAGCACTAGCGAGTCTGAAAACAGGAGGATTACCACAAGTTTGATCTGTGTAGTGAGACCTATACCAAATAAATAAATGAAAAAGAAAGAAGAAAAAAAAGAAAGGAAGGAAGGAAAGAAAGGAAGGAAGGAAGGAAAGAAAGAAAGAAGGAAAGAAGGAAGGAAGGAAGGAAGGAAGAAAGAAAGAAAGAAAGAAAGAAAGAAAGAAAGAAAGAAAGAAAGAAAGAAAGAAAGAAAGAAAGAAAGAAAGAAAGAAAGAAATGCTTTGAGAAAACAGATCAAGGAGTATTTCAGGAAAAAAAAAAAAAAAAAGATATTGCTTGTTCCTGGATAGGAAGGAACAACATTATGAAAATGTTCATTCTCCCAAAATTGTTATACAGACTCAATGTAGCACTCATCAAAATATCATCAACATACTTCATAGATCTAGAGAAAGCACTCCTCAAATGTCTTTGAAACCAGAAAAAATATAGAATAGCAAAGGTAATCCTGGGCAAGAAGGGCAAGGCAGGCAGCATTGAAATTCCTGACTACAGAGCCTGCCAGAATAGCGCAGTAGATTAAAGTGCCTGCCGAGGCAGTCACAGACTTGGGTTCAATTCCCAGCATGCTTGCCCTACCACTGGGGGAGCTGAAATGTTGATGGAGACTGGGTGTGGTGGTATGTGCCTGTAATCCCAGTGCTTGCGAGACTGAAAACAGAAGGATCACTATGAGTCTGATCTGTGTACTGAGATCCTATACTTTCTGTCCTAAATACATTAAAAAAGAGATTGAAAAATAAATCTTTCCCCACTTGAAACTATACTGCGAAGCTATTATGGAGCATGTAGTATTATTTGTTTTCCATCATCGACTTTCAGCCTATTAATTTCTCTTCGGGTTACATGCGTCTCTTGTATAAAGCATATTATTGCATTTTGTTTCTTGATCCAGTCTGCCAATCTATTTTTTATTATAAATTGGGTCCATTTACATTGGTGATTATAATTGATATATATTGGCTTATGATTGTCATGTTAATTTTCTGCTGTTGGTTTCCTACTTTTCCTGTGTTTAATTGTTTGCCTTATTTGGCAGGTTCTTTCAGTTGTGGTTGGAGCTGTGATTTCCTTTGTAGAGTATCTTTTAGTTTTCTGTATAAGTTTTATTTGACTGTCATGAATTTCTTTAGTTTTTCTTTTCTTTTCCCCACCCCCTTTAGTTTTTCTTTTCATGGAAGTGTTTTACTTCTCCATTAAATTTGAAAGAGTTCCTCAGGGGATATTTATCTCATTTGCTATCTCTTTACTTGTAGACTTGAAATACTTCCCTCCATGCTCTTTTTGACTTCGTGGTGTGTGTTTAGAAATCCGCCATGTTTCTTACTGGTCTTCCTTTAAGTGAGATCTGTTTCTTTTCTCTAGGAGCTTTTTGTGTCTTCTTCTTGTACTGAATTTCTGGGATCTTGATTATTATTTGCCTTGATGTAAATTTATTTGGTTTTTACATTATTTGCAGTTCTATATGCCTCATACACCTGAATGTCGGATTATTTTCTCATTATTAGGGAGTTTTCTGCTACTATTTCTTCTTTCTTTGAATTTGTTTTGTATTTTAGGGAAGGTGAACAGGGTGTTCAGCATCTCACTACTAGATTGGACTCAGTAATCCACCTGATACAGCCTCCCAAGAGCTGGGATTACAGGTGCATGCCACCACACCCAGTGTTAATTGTCATCTCAGCATGCGCTGGGGGTGTGGCTGGCACTGAAGGCCTGGGGATCAAAACCCCTGTGCCGGCACCTGCATGCAGGCACCCTAATCCACTGAACTATTTGGCCAGCTGTTGCTGCTATTACTTCTGCCAAAGTTCTTTTTCTGTAATTTATGTTCTTTCTCATTGATGATTATTATTTTTATGTTGTTCTTTTCACTGTCTTGAAGCTGTTGAATTATTATTCCCTAGATCCTTAATATTTTTATGTATTTAGTACAGGGTCTACAGAGTCTCACTACACAGATCAGACTCAGAGTAATTCTCCTGTTTTCAGCCTCCAAAGTCCTGTTATTAGAAGTTGGACAGGATATTATGTCAGCTTCTAGTACTATCGTCATCAACTAGGAAAATAATTATTGAATTTTTGATATAATTCAGGTATAAAAAAATAAGATAAGTAAGCAGCTACACTCTTAATTCACTGATAAGAGATTTCTGCTAAAGTAATATCTGTAAATATAATATCATGTATGCACCTTGTACAATACCAAAACATTATGAAAGTAGTTTGCAATGTATTAATTTATCAAATCTGTATTGTTAAGGTGTCTTGAAACTGTCTGATTGACATTTGTAGTTCAATAAAATAAAAGATAAATTTAAAAAATGAAGTTCATGCCACCACACCTTGTTTCATTCACCTTCTCACAAGGTTCTGCCCATAAGTTGGCTGCTCTCCAGGCCCTGTTGGGCCTATCTCAGTGCATTCCAGGGGTAAGGTTGACATCACACTGGGATCGGACCCTGATCTTTCTTGTTTTTAAGAGTTTCATTTTTTATTTGCTGGTCACTAGCTGCAATGGTGTCCTCAAGATCTGGAAGTGTATCTTTACTTTTATTCAAATGATTTTTCAAACTTGTGGTGAAACTTAATTCCCTGTTTATTTCTTTGAATCTGCTTCATGCATTCTATTTCTTCCCTATATTTCTCACTCAAGGTTTCTATCATGTTTGTATTCTCTTGTATTTTTTTTTAATCAATGTCTTCTTTAGAAACTTGTAATTCTTTCCTTATAGTTATCATCTGTTATTTTTTTTAAGCTGTGAGATTATTTTGGATCTGGTTTCCTCTATGTCCTTCTGCAGTTGCTCCTTTACTTGAGTTACTGTTATTTCAGAGGTGTATTGTATGTGACTTCCAATTTTTTCTATGCTGGTGTCTCCTGGATTTATTCTTCATGGTCTTGATACCTGTGATTGCATTTTATTCATTTATTTTGTCAGATGACTGTTTATTTTGCTTTCTGTGATAAATTTTTGTGAAATTTTCACAGTAGATAGCTCTATCGCTGCCATCAGAATCTCCCTGTAAAAAGTCTATTCTTTAGGGATATCTTCTTTGTCAGAGATTATTATTGTTTCTTTTTTTTTTTTTTTTCTTTGTCCCACAATTTTGCAATCTCTATTGATTGAGAGGGGGATTTTGGCTTCTGTTTCGAACTTTCCTCTGTCCTTCTATATAAGGCTTCGGGGAGGTTATTGCCCAAGTACCTCCCAATATTATATTATCCAAGGAAGAACATGTGGTTAAGGTAGATATGGTATCCTGGTTACTGTAGTACAATTAGCAATACTAGTAACAGCAAATGAAATATAGAAATGGTTAAGCTTTGGTAACTAATTTTTTTTTTTTTTTGTATTTTAGTTCATAACAGCAAATTCTCTATCTATATAACAAAGTAGATCTTAAAATGAGAATTTTTATGTAAAGTAGTTCCCCTGAGTTATGTCTGGGTGCCTCACTTTCCCATACCTGGAGTCTTCTAGGTAGAGTAGTTCTCCTAAGTTATCTACTGATACCTCCTTCTAACAAGGTTCTGCCCATAAGTTGGCTGCTCTCCAGGCCCTGCTGGGCCTAGCAGTATTCCTCAACTCACCAGGCTCAGCTGTAGGCCTCAACTCCTCCACATATCCACACTGCCAAACTCAACCAGCCAGAACATAGGCCTCTGCTCCTCTGTGCTGCTGAATGCCACCCTCTTTATTTATTTGTATGTCAAATTCTTCACCCATGTTTAGAAACTTTTCTGCCAATATTTCTATTAACAGCTGTCTTCTGTGATTTCCCCAGATTTTTCATGGACTCCAATCAAAACTATCTTGTTCTGTTTTGTTGCATCTTCTAGCTGCCTGATTGAGCTTGTGATTTGTTGTTACTTTTAAGACCACTTTCTTTTCCAGGTCAGTTGAAGCAATCCTATTTTCCATATATGAGATTATATCCTCTGTTTCATTCAGTCTGTTGTATATATTTTCAATAAAGTTTTTAATCTCCTTGATCTCTGATTACATCTGTTTTATTGATTCAATTTCTTTATTATTTTGGGCATTTATGTTTTCCATCATTTTCCTGAGTTCCTCTATTTTGTTTTTATCTGTGCTTGATATGACATCTTTCATTTTGACCATCATTTCTTTTTGCACTTAAGAATATATTTTTTCTGTGTCCCATTTGATTTTCTTTTCAATCCTTTGGTGGCACATGCCTGTAATCCCAGCACTCGGGAGGCTGAGGCAGGAGGATTGTTGTGAGTTCGAGACCAGCCTGAGCTACAAAGTGAGCTTAAGGCCAGCCTGAACTGCATAGTGAGACCCTGTCTCAAAAAGACAAAAAAAAAAAAAAAAAAAAAATCCTTTGGTTCTCAGTTCAGAGATTTCTACTGGGTTTTTGCCAGTGTCATCTCTCTCTTTGTTCTCTGGGTTTTTACTATGTGGGTTGGGTATTTGGGGCTGCATATTGCTTGCTTTTCTTGTCAGTTTTCTATTTTTATTGTATTTTGTTTTCTGTGTTGATGCTTATAGATTTCATATCATTGCTAGCTTTCTCTCTGGTATTGAACATATCTTAGGAAATGTATTCCTTAGGATGTCTTCTAAATGGAAGTGGTGCTTGGTCTTTATGTCTATCCCAAGAACCTACCTTCCCAACATATTGACAATGTTGTGCTGCTTTCTATATGACTCAGGGTCTATTCCTTTGGAACTTGACTATGGTAGTGGTTATGAGCTCTTACAACTGCAGTGTTGTCATATAGGGGAAAAAACTAATAATAACAGGTATGGTATCTTGATTGAAGTAGTATGATTAGCAATAGCATTAAAATCCATCATAGGCTGTATGGTGCCAAATATTATTGGCCTGATATTTTTAGCCATAGGAGCAAGATCAACAATTGTATGATACAGTATATTAGCACTTGTGCAAGGGATTTGTATACAATGATTTTCCATTTAATAGAGTAATTTTACCCCATTGTGTGGGAGGTGCAAAAAGAATGGGGTAAGTCGAAGAGATGAATGTAGAGGAAGGTTTATGGGCCTTATGTTTCCCCAAATGTTGGTTAATTGTAGGACATAAGAGAGGAGGATTGGAAGAAAAACACTAGGAGTACTGAAGTGAACCAGAAAAAGAAAGCCACTATTTACTCACATGCAAGTGTCATAACATCATGTGAGATACTTGGCAATGGAGAGGGAAAAGTTAAGTAAGATAAGGCAAAATGAAAGATTATAAAGGGCTATCCAGATAGCTCAGCAGACTGAAGTGCCTGCTTAGGCAGAGCACAGAAGCTGTGGTTCCATCCCCAGCATACCATGCCAGCCCCGCCCTTGAGACTCTACGAGAGGGTGATTGAGCCTGGGCTTGGTGCCTTGAGCCTGTAATCCCAGCACCCGAGAGGCTGAAAGAAACAGCATCACTGTGAGTTGGATCTACGTGGTGAGACCCTATAGACCCTGTACTAGACACAAAATAAATAAATAAACAGAAAGAAAGATTATAGATCTAATCATGAAAGAAAGCTGTCATGGTTAGTGTCTAGTTGTTCCCCTAAAGCCTCAGGCAGTAATAGAGCAGACTTCTAGAGTTTGTGATTAACTTCTGATCCCCTGGGATTCAGGTGCATGCTACACAGGCCCTCAGGCAGGCAATTTGCATTGCAAGGTAAGGAGAGATGAGAAGCTAGCTGCTTGAGCTGCTGTTGCTCTTCCCTTTGCTCTCTGGGTCTTTGAGGCTGTCAGGAAAGGTTGTGCTCTGCCATGTACCAAGCACATGGAGCCAGCTGAATATGGGCTGAAACCTCCAGTACCTGTAAGCTAAAGAAACCTTTCCTTTCTCATTTTGGGTGTCAGGTATTTATCTCAGCAATGAGCAAAGAGTAACTGTGACAAAACAGAAAACAGACAACAAAAAGAAAAAAAAAGAAAGAAAGAAACACAGGAAACAAAAATAACCATGCACACCAAAAACAAACACACATACAGAAAGATAAAAAGTAGGACAAAAACAGAACAGAACAAAAAAGAAAAGGAAAAAGCAAAAGTGTAGAGTGGGTGGCCAGCCTGTGTGTCTCCAAGCAAAGTGCTTGTTCAATTTACTTACCAACTGCTGGCTCATGTTATTGCTATCGCTTTGGATAAATTCATGGTGTTAGTCCTGCTTGTCCATCCCGCGCACCCTGGTTGAGGTCCCTCCTGTGTAGCTGGTGTTCCCACCAGGCTCTGGTTCTTCAGGTCCATTGTGATGGTAGTGAAGGAAGGCAGGTCTCCGAGTCTTCCCACACGCAGGTCACCTGGACCATGGCAGCTGCCATGGGAGTGACAGGACCCTGGGTCTTCCAGCACAGTTCACCTGGGTCCCAAAAGCAGCCACTTTTTTTTTTTTTTAATACATCTATCCAAGATGATACTTTGATGAATAGTATGAAAATAATTTTTCTCATTTGTAAATTATACTTTACTCTGCTGATAGCCTCTTTTTCTATACAAATTTTTTTTTTTGTGTGTGTGTGTGTGTGTGTGATGTAATCCAATTCAATTATTTTTACCTCCCTTTTCTGTGTTTTTGGTATCATGTTAAAACATTTTTGTACATAGGAATTTCATGAACTGTTTCTTCTAGTTTTATGTTAGTAGTTTTACAGCTTCAGGACTTCAGTGTAAGTCTATGATCAATTTTGATTTAACTTTTGTACATGGTGACAAGTAATATTAAACATTTAATCTTTTGCATGTGAATATCCAACTTGGCCACACCACTTATTAAAAAGACTGTCTTTTCTCTCATAATTATTTTAATATTTTTGTCAAGCATCAATTGACTATAGATATGTGGATTTGTTTTTTGGTTTTCTATTCTGTTTTCTTGTTCTATATGTTTGTTTTATATCCATAACATGCTTTAATTTTTACCGTGTGTAGGAGGAAGAAAAAAATCACCATTACTTTTCTAGGTGAGATTTCAGTTGCTTGACTCCCACTTGGCCTCCATTGATACTTTGATACAGGAGCAGTGAGGATGTTTACATTCTCCTGTAAAACTTCTAATACATCACTGTTCTAGATGAGATGGAGTCTCTTATTACTCTTGCCCACAAAGCCCCCACTAATTTCACATAAATGGAAGAGGAACTATGTGGTATTATTTAATCCTTTACACGACCTGCTCAGACACCCCAAGCAAGATTGAAAGTGCGTTTTAGTACTGTCAGGTTGGGTGGAGATCTAGACTCCTTATGTAGCATTGCAAAGGAGAATTTCATAGCAATGAAATTGTTATCTCTACTTTTGAATCTCTGAAACCATGAGGATGAGCCATTACAACACTTTATAGGAGTGTGGTAAACATGGAAATCCAGGCTTCTGACTCATTTCTAAGAAATGTAGTAGGTGGCAATAGTTATAGTCCTTATACCCTGTGGTGTATGATTTGAGTATAATAGTTTTAAAGTTTTTGTCTTGCCTGACTGCCTCTCTCTGTTCCTTTAGATACATACTTTTATGAGGGTTGTCTTTGTACACTGGAATATCTGGGCAGTTGTCTATTTCATTTCAAAATCAGGTATACATTAGTCAGAAATTTCAGAGAACCCATCATTGCATAATTTTTATCTTTCAAGAATATTAGTCAATCTTCTTTCTTCTGTCCATTTCTTTTCAAATCTTCCCAGGATTGCTTTATATCTAATATCTAGGCTAAGTTATTTTTCTTAGCAGAAAGAATAGGAGGAAGTACATCAATTATTTTATTCCAGAAGACAATTACCTATTGATTTGGTTACCCCTATCCAACCCTGTCAAGTAAGGGAAAGAAGAACAGCTACAATGCTGCATTTTTCCCTAAGCATTTTTATGAACAAATGTGGTTGTTTCACTATATCAAGTCAAATTCAGATGTGGAGTGCATTGCATGTGTAGATTTTACTAGCAGCTTTCAGCCTAACCCACACTGTCATTTTGAAGCCATGCATTACCTTCAAAATGCGATGTTTCAATATATCAAGGTGCACCAGATACTTGATTAGAGAGTCAACGAAAAATAAAGTTCAATAACTTCTGTTTCCAGAAAACATTCATCATTGGGAGACAGTCATTTAACTTGTTCCTCCTGGGTGACTTCAGATTATCACTAGAAACCACAAATTATCATTCATCACTTAAAGGTTCATGGTTAGCCAGCCCATCCACTATAATGCCAGCGGCTTATTTTATTAGCTTTAATCAGTATTGATAGATAGATGTCAAGACAATCTAAAAAATTTAACAGGAAAAGACATGTAACATTACTTAGAAGGCTACTCATTTATTTAGAATCAGTTATCACTGCATTTGATTTTCTGTGCAGCTGACTAACAGAAAATAGCAAAGGACAGAAGGTTAAAAATAGAGGTGATATGGAGAGTCTTAGAGAGGATTTAGACACTAAAGGGCCTTTGGCCTTTATATTGGAATACATCCTATTAGTACTATGTATTGATAAGGATGAATTAGATTATTTAATAATTCCTCAATAGCCTCAAATCTGAACTGGTATAACATTTACTCTCCCTATCTCTAAGTTTGTTTGAGAAACTAAAATAAGTTATGATATTGAGAATGCCTTTACCCCTCCAAAAATAATTGAATTCAAAGAATATAATTTCTCATAATCATTACATTTGACTTTTTCAATGTTTATTCGTGTCTTAGCTGTTTTTCTCTTTTTCTTTCCCCTTATTTTACCTTTCAAGTGTTTAGGAAGAAAGTGGAAAAAGAAAGGCATGCGTAGATCTACTGAATGTAACAGAATAGACATTTTTGACACCAATTATCTTTCTCATCATAAACTGTGCTGGTATGAGAGAATAAAATTATGGAGAAGGTGGAGATGTGAAAGAAAACTGGAAGTTAAGACAGGGACTTTCTTCATTCATGAGGTATGTATCAATCACTTACTAGCTATCAGGCTCTATGCTGTACACAGAAATAAAAAGTGTATGTGGTTAAGTGTCCATCCTTTTATAGCATGATAGACAGTAAGGTAAATAATAACTATAAAATATGCACATTATAAAAAAGACATGCAAATTGCTAGGACACATTCTTAAGTTCGCATGGGGACCTAGGGAAGTAATATTTCATTGAAATGGTAATACTCAAAGCAGGTATTGGAAAGAGTGAGTAAAAACTTAGAAAAGAGATCTAAGTGAATGCTGGACATAAAAAAGGCAAGGAAGAAAGTTCGCAGTGTCCAATATTTGAAGTGACAACCGCAATTACAAGTTACTAATGGAGGAAATTTAGAAGAGCACAAAACACAAAATAGATGCAGCAAATACAATCTGAAAGCAAAGGGAAGTTGGATGTACTTCAAGTTATCATTTAAAAAAATTCAGTCTTCAAGGAGTTCTTTTTAAATTAGTGACATTTTATTTGGAAATATGAATTCCCTCCTCTTGTCTCTTTTCTTGAAACATCAGAGGCCTTATGCTTAAGGGAGGAGAATAAAAGTCATATGTCTCCTAATTTGTTCACATAAACTGACAATGCAAAGCACTTGATGTCATATCTGCTCACCTATTTTCTTATTGGATTTGATAGGCCACAAGCCCTGTAATTCTCTCGAGTATAAAAAAGCAGAAGAGGGAAAGATCAAGAAGATATTCTTGAAAGAAAGTGACATCAAAGGAGTGCCATTTGTTACTCCATGTTAAATCTACCAGGAATTATGTCTATAATGACTACTCACTAATCACAAATTGGAGGTCCACATCTTTACACAGGAAATATAAGTATTCTTCACTTTCACATAAATTTTAAAAACATATTCAAAGATTACTAGTATATATTATCATCAGAATTTACCAATTCCTTGTAAAACTCAGGATATCTGGCTTTCTAGTTCCACATTTTGTTATAACAAACAGTGTGTGTAGCAACCACAGAACCTTTAAATGGATTTTATGGTTTCTACTTTATTATTCCTCCATCTTTTTTTGTGTTTTCTTGTACCAGGATTTTTAAAAATTTTTCTTCTTTCATAACTGCAATAAAATTGTGATTTGTAGATCTCTCTACAAAAAAAATGAATTTCAAATAAACTTTCTTCATTTTGGAGATGTACCTCATTCTGGATTTATCCAAATGCAAAAAGAAAGTCATGGATTTGGGCACAAGTATTTTATTTAGAAAGTGATCTCATGAAAGGTTCTCATGGGAATAGGATAAGGAAAAAGAAGATTGCCAAAATGATTGTCAATACCATTGTAGTTCTATAAGATCTTATAAGACATAAGACAATGGTTTCACAGAGGAACAAGAGGACTGTATGTTTTCTTCTCCTTTGTTGGATAAAAGCTGTTCCTTGAAGCAATTACTTCCTTGTTTGTTCCATCTGTGGTCTGCTTGAGAATGGAAATGTTGCTGGTGTAAGAGTGCCATAGGTTCTATAAGATATGCATATCCTTCATTTGGACCAGTGCACCTAGATGGGGTAACAACACTTTTGACTACTTAGTCCTTCAAGTGGCAGACAGTAGATTAGTTAATAATGGAAGGACTTTATCATGGGAAACATTTGGGACAGGATTAGAGAGCCTCATACAGGTCTGATGCTGAAGAAGACAAAGAATAAACATTAGACGGAAGTACCCAAGAGTGTCAAACAATGCAATAAAAAATTTGATAATGACCCCAGAAGTCCTTGAGCCAAAATCTGTCATCAAAGCAGTTCCAAGATTTCCATGATGGGGTCCTAGCCACTCGGTCTTTGGCTGAGTGTCATGTACAAGATACAGCATCTGCACAAAGTGGTTCTTCCAAGGCATAGTTTTGGGTACCTACTGATAATTGCTCTTTAAAATTGGAGGCCTTCAAAGTGCATTCTCATGCCCAAATATTAGAATATGGCTGAGAAGGGAGCATGCAATGCCATGTTGAAGTCATCTCATATCAGCTTATACACCTCTTCTAACTTCTTGTTCAGAAACTCCATTTGGCCTCTAGAAATTAGGCGTAGTTAGAATACATGCAACACAAATGGACCAGTGCTGCAAATCATGACTTATTGTTCCCTTGAGGATCCCTAGTTAAACATGTGCCAGCATCCCACTAATACCTGTAATAAATATGTTACAGTGTGCAATAAAGCCTCTGAATGATTAATCTGCTTTTGAACTTAATAACCCTGTAATCCCAGCTCTTATGAGGCTGGAAACAGGTGAATCACTGTAGTGAGACCCTTCCCTAAAGAAATCAAAATAAATAAATAAATAAATAAATAAAAACTTATTAGGATCCTACAAGGTCAGAAAGATTCATGTGCTTTCCTCTGAAATAGCAAATTCCACTAATTATTTTACTACAAAACATTACCTTTTATTTATCTGTTGTAGTTTGTTTCCTAACAAAGAAACCTACAGTATTTTTCGATCAGTATTTTATTGTCTTTCAATATGAAAGCTTGGGAAAACAGATTCACACTGAAAAGCAAAAATCCTGTTCTGCTATTAAAATCCTATGTTCATTTTGAGTGAAGACTGTGTTCAGAACCAATATACCTTCTCTAGATGCAATAATGAAAAGTCACATTTAACCATTGGTAAGTGAAATAAGGCCCATTCAACCTAATGAGAGTGAGAGTTAGCAGGAGTACCTGAATTTATGTGCCATTTGCAATATTAACCTTTAATTGTAGGAACCTAAAATGTTTCCTTTTCCTGTCATCTAATTTAATAAGTGAATAAATAGTACTGCCTTACTGCTACTATTTACTACAAAAAGATAGAACAACACTACTAAAGAGAACTATGAAACTGAAGGTATCTTACACATCACAAGAAGGGCCAGGAAAATATCTCAGTAGAGCAAGCACTAGCTTGGCAAGCACAAAATCCTGAGTTCAATGCCTGGTACACACACACACACACACACACACACACACACACAAAATCACAAGCAGTATTCACATTCAGTTTTATTAACTTGCATAGATTTCCTGGTGATTGTCAATCATTTTCTACTAACACTTTTTTTTTTACATTTGAGGCTGTGTAATCATACTGGAGACTAAACTAGAAAAAAAGTGAAACCAAATACTTAAAAGTATCTATTGTAACATGTATAATTTAAAGTTCTGTAAGATTTGTATAACATTCTATAAAATTCATATAATATTAACCTGTGTAGGGCTACTTCGTTGTTCTCAGTAAAAGGACAAAGAAAATTTTTTTTTTTTTTTTTTTTTTTTTTGTCTTTTTGAGACAGGGTCTCGCTATGCAGTTCAGGCTGGCTTTAAGCTCAAATTTTGAAAGGTAGGTTTATCTACTCTACACCTATAATTGGGCCTTGCATTTCTCAACAGCATGCTACTCCAGATGGTGTAGCTACCTGCTGCATCAATGTTTGTACTTCCAGCAGTTATCCTGAAGTAGTTGTCATTGCTTTTAATGTGATTTCTACCTTCTGAATTATCTGTATTCTATATGTTTATTGTTTGCACACACACACACACACACACACACACACACACACACCAGTGTGCTTCCTCTACAATAAGAAACTCATACAAAAAAACATATTACTCCTGGAAAACATGAGTTTGATCCCTGCTACAAAAACCAAACAAATGAGCAACCAAACAAAAACACATTTCTGGTTCTATCTAATTGGTTCTAATGACTACTCTAAATAATTTATATGATTATTTCCATTTTACAAATGAAAGAATTATGGCTTAGAAATGTCAAGTCTACTTTATATGAAACATTCAAATTCAGAAGCGCTGTCAGGGGCCAGAGTGATTGCCCAGTGGCGTAACCACCTGCCCAGCAAGTACCAGGTCTGAGTTCAATTCCCTGGTACCAAAAACGAAAAAAATAGCAGCAAAGGGAATTTCAGGGCAAGGAATACACCTCAGTAGAATAAGTGCTTGCCTGGCAAGCACAAGGGCCTGATTTCCATCCATGTCAAGACATGTTACCTCAATATAGAGGCTTATGGTGTACTAAGTCGTCTGGATTAAAGGACTAAGATTAAAATGGTCCTTGCAAGCAAAACCTCTCTGATTTCCTTCCTACTTCCCCTACATTGTCTCCACTGTAGTAAATCATAGAGACCATAATTTCTTTCTCCTAAAGTACATCATAGGAGGAAGAACTCCTTTCCCCAAAGTGAGGTATGAAAAGTGTAAAGGTCAGTCTTAAATCTCTTCCTTTGTCCTTGGAAAACACTAATGTACTGGACACTGTACTCGTTATCTGGAAGAAAGGGCAGCAAAAATCTGAACACACTGGTCTTGCTGTGTTTTCCTGTCGCCTATGAGCATGAGATCATACGAAGTTTGTACAATCATGTTTCTACATGGCTGTTTATACTTCACTGACTATATATAAGCATAAAAATAGACCAAGACAGTTTCCTTGGCTTTGGGTGCTTAGTTACTCTTCTAATTGTCTTCAAAATGTCTTATACCCAAAGTTAAAGTGGGAAAGACTGACTTAGTTCACATTTTGTACAATCCATAATTTCTAGCTTCAAAGCAGAGTGGCTCAACACTGAGAGCGATTCATGGTGAGAAGAAGACAGCAGAAGCTACAAGGGAAGAAAAGGAAAATCTTTCTGTCTCTTGAATGGAGGCTATACTGCCCTAGGGCAGTAGAGCATTCATACCTTTCACGGGGTCATGAATCGATCACAAACTCTAGATTCAACCACCTTTGAAAAGCCTACTGTCATGACTACATGAGGCTTTGAGGGAAAAATTTAGACACAAGCCAGGATTTATGGTGTTTTCTGAAGCCTCTTTTTTTGATGTAAACCTTTGATTCATAAATCTACTCTTAAAGGAGTGTTGATTATGAGCCTTATGATGACAGAGGAAAGAGACAGTGTAACATTATCAGGCTTCATGATGGTCCTCCCAGAAATTTAGCAGGATAGTTAATAAAGAAAAGTCAATTCAGACTTAACACTACATTTTATAATCACTTTACTCTTGAAAATCAGAAATAGTGTGAACATATTGAATGCCATGAGAAATCCTATAATTGATTACAAAAAAAATCTCTTTATACGTATAATTAATTATACTTTAGATGCACATGATTCTGAAGTAATTACTAAAGAATATCATGGGCTCATAATGGGGATACACTAGATAGGATGTAGCTGGATATGAAGAAATAGAGAAAAATAGTTCTGAATCTGCCTCTTTTATCTTAAAATGTCATCAGTTAATTCTTGAAGATTTTGAAGTCTATTTTATACCCTGAGTAGAATTTACACAAATGATACATAAATTGATGGTGTCTATTATACAAATTTTGATGAGTTACTGATAGGGAAAATTGCAAATCAGACATAATTTATAGCTATATTTCTCTTATGAAATTTGGATTACAACTCACCAGGCACATTACATTAGGTTGAATTTATCTTTTGCTAACTTATAAAAAAATAATAGGCTATAACTTCCCTAACAGCAAGAGCTTTTGTTTCACTCACTGTGACAGACCAGACTAGTTCGTGTGTCATTAGAAACCACTAAATAATCATTTATTACATAAAGAAGTGAAAAATGACTTTAAAAGCAAACATACTTTCAAAACTAACCAGTTTACTAGAAATCACAACAGTGATTGACCTTAGGGTGGACTGAGAGGGCAAGAGGTCACTGATAGAGAGTAGTGGGGACCTCTGGGACTTCCACAAAGTCCTCTGGTCCTTGTATATGTTGCATAGTGGGCCCAACTTGTGAAAATTCATCCTCCTCATTTTGTGCCTATTGTACCTCAATAATATTCAGGGAAATATATAAGATCCCAAAGCGATCCATGTTTCTGTGTATTTTATCCATCCATTTTGCAAAAGCGAACACTAAGAACTACATGGAGATTAAGAGGTTACTATGAGATAACAATGGTTAAAACCCAGCTTGGGTGAACCGTCTCTAGACACATTGAATGCAACAAGTACCATGATACCCTCCATCCAGACCCTCCTATTGCACGTTGCAATGGTTTTCTGATTGTGGCTCTCTAAGTACTGAGAAGTGGGGCTCAAGAGGCCATGCAGTGTCAGTGGTGGTAGTCCGTACTGGGATTAGGTTAGAGTTGGCCAGTTATTTGCACTGGCCAATTGGATTGCCTCATTTTTGAGTTGGGTTCAGTTCCTTTTTTTAATAAGTAGATAAACTAAGGACTAAAGGGCTAAACTATTTGATCTAAAGTCAGAGGCAAGCATGAAATTTTAACATAATGGTCTTCAGTTCTGAATATCTAGTCTTTTTAAGATACTGCACTGGCATGAAGTTAATTGTCCTTTAGCAATGAGATCTCAATTTGCTTACCTGCCTATTTTATTTAAGTTTGATATAAGCAAGTGACTTTTATCAAGAGAATTCTAGAAATTACTTATTTAGACTGTAATTTAGGTGCCTTGATGATATAGAACAGAAATCCAAAATTTTCTCCTATTATTTAAAAATTAGCATTTAAATGCTGGATGATAGAACAAAAATTGGGAGAAATCAGGCAACTGCAGAAGGCTTATTTGGTTTCTGACAATATTTTTTGAACTTGTAATGAGCTGTGCAGAAAGAATGCCTTGATTAGAATATACTATTAATCATTTAGGTAGAAAAAACAGTGCCTTTTATTTTCAATGAGCAGAAACACAATGGCAAATGAAAGCAGAGTCAGTGGAAGACAAGCAGTTTACATACCTCCTAGAATAAACTGATTTGGAAAAACACAATTGTAATTCTAGGGACATTCGTTGATGATTATTAAAGTCATTTATTCTCTCTGGCACACAAATACATCATTTTCTGAAGGAATATTGTTTTCTTAAAAATTTATCTTTTATTTATTTATTTTTATTGTTCAAAGAGAATGTATTTTCTATTCTAAATGCACACTCAGTGAAAATTATAGATTCTCTCTCTCGGAGGTAATTTACATACTGCCAAAAGTCAGAGAAAATTGCCATAGTTACTGTGTGATAGGTGCAAATTCTGATCAGTTAATGAGAAGGAAAAATATTCAAACACAATTCTAAGTTTAGCCTGGACTGGAGGGGATTAGAATCCACATGAATACAAAAGTGAAGATAGGTTATGTAGTCCTTGGAAAATTATAGCGCTGTCATCTTTTAAAAAAGGCTGATTTTTAAGTTAGGATTCAGTCAGGAGAAAAAGCCACATAGTAAAATGAATGAAGGAAGTCCAAGATGCATAATTTTGGAATAGCAAATGAAATTTACTACTAAGTAATAAGGAGAATTCTAAGGAACTGAAGAAAAGGGAACTTAAAAACAGTTTCTATCAACTTGAACATTAAACAACAAAACAATTTTATCTACTACTTAACAAATTTTGTATGTCTATATAAGTTCATTTTTTTTCTGAATCAAGATAACACACCATCTCTTTGTGTGTGTGTGTGTGTGTGTGTGTGTGTGTGTGCATGCAGGGTCTCACTACACAGCTTGGACTCCTAGTGATTTTCCTGTTTTCAGCCTCCCTGGTACTGGGATTACAGGAGTGCTGCACCACTCCCAGACTCCATTGCCAGTCCAGCACACCTAGAGGATGGTGCCTGAGTGGCATGTGGTGCCAGTGATCGAACCCTGGTCCCTGCACTTGCCTACACAAGTGCTTCGTGTGCTGAGCTATCTCGCCAGCCCCACCATCATCTCTTCTAAAAAAATTAACAACTTCCTAAGTGATTAGTAGACATCTACACATCACATTACTGTAGTTTCCTTCTACTTTTTAAAAAGGCAACTGTGAACTTACAAATGATGTGTTAGCTATGGAGAAGTGTGTGTGATGTGTGAGTACTATAAATAATAACCAAATGGGGCCAGCAAGATAGCTCAGCAGCCTAAAGCACCTGCTTAGGCAGCTTTGGCAACACCCAGGGACCATGGTTCTATCCCCAGCACCACATGCTGTGCCAGCCCCACCCCCAGGATGGGCTCAGCCAGCCATAAAAGAAAAAGGAGAAAAAAAAGGACATCAATCTGCCTGCTGTATATTAGATTACCACCAGCAGCACTGAAAGGCTGAGTAACTCTTGCAACTGTCCTCCATTCTCGAGCATTCCTGGCAGAAGTGCAGATTTTCTCAATCCCCACCCTTCCCATCCTACAAAGCTACACCTCAGTGTAGTTCTCTGCTCTTCAGCAATCTGCAACATGGTCTGCTTCTCAGCTTTGGGTGAGGGAAACAGAATCCAGTGTGGTTTTTCCTTTGTGTACCTTGAGTCCTAGATGTCCTGACTCACTTCCAAATTATGCATTTGGATTCTAATCCCTACCACTCCAGGCTACAATTAGACTTCTGCATGAATATTAGTTTTCCCTTTCTATCTGGTTTGAAAACACACATTTCTACACTTTTACTCATTTGAACTATTCATTTCTAAATTTTAACACAGTTATTTTGTTATCTAAATGGTTGCTAATGTCTTTGCCCATTGCATGGCTATTTTTAAACCCTATGGGCCAAGGAGTTGGCTCAGTAGAAAAAGCACTTGCCTGGCAAATACAAGTGCCTGAGTACAATCCCCAGTTCCATAAAAAAAATTAAATAAATAAATACATTTTTAGTGCTCTACTTTAATAAGAGATTATTGAAAGAATTAAATAATTAAAATCATTAATCACTAAAGTAATTTATCTCATTTTTTCAATTTTTTTTGTTGTATATCTTTTTTCCTTTATATCTTATTTTTAAAAATCATGGTATTTTGAGTAGACCAAAAATTATTATGTATTTTTTTTTTCTTTGGCGGAACCAGGGATTGAACTCAGACCCTTGCGCTTGCCAGGGAAGCGCTCATTCCACTGAGCCGTCTCCCTGGCCCTGTATTTTCTTATAAAAGTCTAAAACTTAGTTTTTAAGGAAGATTTTTAATGAAATATTTCCATAGAATAGTAGATATGTATTTTATTATTCTACTCTGTCCACGAGAAAGCATTCCAATAGGATTTAGTGAAAGTTTGAGCATTTAATGTTGTGTTGTCAGCCATACTATGTATCAGATTTCCATACTTGAGGTTTTCAGGGCTTTCCCTGGTCCTTTAGTGCAATAGAATTTGAAACTATCACCTGGTCAATCTATTCAGTGCTTCAGCATCTCTCATCACTTTGCTATTACTTCTAGAATCAGCTTCTCAACTTCTTTCCTTCGAGTTTTCTTTTGAATTAATTATCATTTTTATTTTTTGGTGGAACCAGGGATTGAACTCAGGCCCTTGTGCTTGCCAGGCAAGCATTTGTTCTACTGAGCCATCTCCCCGGCCTCATTTTTCTTTGTTGACAAACACATCACTTACGGAGGAATTTTTGTTTTTTCATTCACAGTATGAAAGTTTTGTATTTTTTCTTTTATTATGATACAAGCTAATAAACGCAAATAAGTAATTTTTATTTGATCAAATAAAAATGATCAAAGTGGTTCTGAATCTTTCTATTTTAAAGGAAAACTTTAAAATAGTTTTAAAAAGTTTAAACTTTAAACAACATTGTATATTCTGATTTTACTAATCATCTTAAAAATACATTTTCGTATTCCCAAAATTGTTGTACAGATTTAATGCAATCTCTATCAAACTACCACCAACATATCTCCTAGACCTAAAATTTATTTGGAACCAGAAAAGACCTTGAATAGCAAAGGCAATCCTGGCCAACAAAGACAAGGCAGGAGGCATCACAATTCCTGACTTGAAATTATACTACAAAGCCACTGTGATAAAATCAACATGGTATTGGCAATGGAATAGACCTGAGGATCAATGGAATAGACTAGAAGATACAGAGGCCTCTTTGAACACATTCAGCCATTTGATCTTCGACAAAGGGGCCAAACATGCTTACTGGAAGAGAGATAGCCTCTTTAACAAATAGTTCTGGAAAATCAGGCTTTCTACATTTTTAACAAGTTAAACAAGCTTTTTTTCATTTGCTTCCATGGAGGCCCTAATTTGTATCTATGTCTGGTAATTCTAATATCTTCAGTACTTATTTTCCTGGTTCTTCAAGAATTAATTGTGTTTGCTGATTCTCAAAGGATTCCCTTTCCATATGTGTAGAGATTTTCTTTCATTTTGAATTCTGAGTCTATGTGTGTTGACAGCAATATTTTCAGCTTGATTTGAAGTGTGATTCTCTAGAGAGAAGGTTTAACTCTTCTGGTAGGTCACGGGAGATTGCAACTCAAATTTTAATCTGAGGTTTCTGGATAGTGTGATTTTCAGTCAGACATTTGGTTACCTTAGGGGAATCTCATGAGAGAACCTTCTTTCTGTACCCCCAGATTCTAGCTAGGAGATATGAGGATATTCAAATATAGTCCACTGTAGCACAGTATTTTTTCCTATGTACTTCTCAGAGTCCCTGGCTTTGCATCATGGTTTCCAATAACTTCCCACCTTGCTTGAATAAACTGACTTAAGTACAAATTCATAGACAACAATAGAGAGGCCAGGCTGGCCAGATAGCTCAGTGGATTAGAGCGCCTACTTCGGTTCAATCCCCGAAGTGCCATGCAGGCCCTACTCCTGCAGCATGCTGAGGTGGCGATTGAGATTGGGCATGGTGGCACTTGCCTCTAATCCCAGCACTTGGGAGGCTGAAAACAAGAGAATCACTATGAGTCCTACCTTCATGTCCTAAAGACCCTATACTAAATAAAAAAAAAAAAAAAAAGTAGAAGAGCCCATAGATTTTTCTGTCTTTCTAG